>JAWZYT010003541.1:0-25901 GCA_034508575.1 Petrolisthes manimaculis | reverse complement strand
GTTACGGATAGGATAAAAGAGGATTAGGAAGGAAGAAGGAAGGAGGAACAGAAATAAGGAAGGAGGAAAGAGGAACAGAGAAAAGGAAGGAGGAACAGAGATAAGGAAGGAGGAAGGAGGAACAGAGATAAGAAAGGAGAAAGGAGGAACAGAGATAAGGAAGGAGAAAGGAGGAACAGGGGTAAGGAAGGAGGAAGGAGGAACAGAGATAAGGAAAGAGATACTATATAACCATTATATTCTATGGCTCTGTATATATATAGGGAAGGGTTGACACACACAACTTGACTCCTATATATTTGTATGTGTGTTTGTGTTTGGAAATAGAATACGTATGAAGGGAATAGTAAAAAAATAAAAGGAGGAGGTGGAGGAGGAGAAGGAGATGGAAAGCCCAAGAAGAGGAAAATAATAGAATATGTCTGTAGGAAATTGTCAATGAAAAAGAGGAGGAGATGATAAACTTAGGAAGAGGAAAATAATAGAATACGTATAAAGAGAATAGTAAATAAATGAAGGAAGAGAGAGGAGATGGAAAACGTAAGAAGAAAAAAATAAAAGAAAGGAAAGGAAACCATAACTATGAGAAATTATTGCTATTAAATTTTGGTTAGTAATGAAACAGAGAATAAATAAATTAATAAGACGGTATAAATGAATAACGGAAAGGAAACTTAAAAAAAGAGGAGAATTTTGTACGAGAGAAGGATCACGAAAATTTTGTATGAAGATAAGGATTACGAAAATTTTGTACGAGAGAAATATTCCGGAAAGCGAAAGAGATAATATTATAATGAAGGAAGCTGGAGAAGGAAATGAAAAAAAAATGAAGAAAGATGGAGACTCGAGAGAAGTGAATGACGAAAGTTGGGCACGAAGGATAAGAAGAGAATTGAGAAAGTTGGACAAGAAGGAGAGGAAAATGAAGAAAGTTGGACACGAATGAGGGGGAAATGAAGGAAATTTAATATACAGTACACATAAAATTATACAAACGCTTGAAGGAACGAGGAAGGCTAAATAATAATAATAATAATAATAATAATGATAATAATGATAATAATGATAATAATGATAATAATGATAGGCATAATAATAATAATAATAATAATAATAATAATAATAATAATAATGATAATAATGATAATAATGAGAACCTCTTTTTGGATAGTAAAAAAATACATCATTTGTATGTATAATGTACAATTGATCATACATTGCTTATATGTTATTTGAGGAAGAGAATGTATTCGGTTGGAATATGATCCATTTTGTTTTCTTATTTATTATTATTATTATCATTAGTATTAGTATTAGTATTATTCACTTTATATATATTTTCATTTTTCTAAATTATTAATATTATTATAACTATTTGTATTTGTATTTGTATTTCTATATTTAAACTATTATTTATTAATAAAAAAAAATCACAATAAGTTATTAGAGTTATCAGGAGGCTGTGAATCTTTGCTTAGTACATTCAACAAACAAACAAACAAACACAAACAAACAATCAAACATACAAACAAACAAACAATGACTAACTATTATACTCTTCGATATTGACGGTGAAAAAAAAACAATATTGAGGAGATGGAAGTACAAGGTATATACATTTTACCCTAGGGATGTTACACGCCTACCTTGGTGTGTGTGTACGTGTGTGTGTGTGTGTGTCCACTAATTGTATTACTATCTATCCTTTTAAAATATTTGCTATCTGTCCCATTTATCTATCAATATATCCATCCATCTACCCATCAATATATTAATCCATCTATCCATCTATTTATCCATCTATCCATCCATCAATCCATCCATCAATCCATCTAGCCATCAATCAATTAATCCAGCTATCCAAACTCAGGCAGCCTCGAATGGACCAGTAGGTCTGTTGCTGTTTGAATTTCCTTTGTAATCCTTTGTAATCCATCCCTCTGTCCATCCATCTATTCATCAATCCTTCCATCTATCCATCCATCAATCTATTTATCCCTCTATCCATCCATCTATCTATCCATCCATCAATCTATCTATCCATCCCTCTATCTATCCATCCATCAATCTATCTATCCATCCATCTATCTATCCATCCATCAATCTATCTATCCATCCCTCTATCCATCCATCTATCTATCCATCCATCTATCTATCCATCCCTCTATCCATCCCTCTATCCATCCATCAATCTATCCCTCACTCCCCCCTCAGCTCCTAATGTTTACCCTCACCATGTCCTTATCCCACAGTGTTTTGTGAGCAAGGTGATCCTGCTATATGAGACTCTATCTACTCTCATCCTTCTCCCTCTGCTCTCATCCCCTCTCCCTCTCCTCTCATCCCCTCTCCCTCTCATCCCATCCCCTCTCCCTCTCCCTCTCCTCTCCCTCTCCTCTCCCCCTTCTCTTATTCCCTCTCCCTCCCTTCTCATCCTTTCTCACTCCACTATCTTTCCTCTCTTCTTCTCTTCCTCCTCCCTCTCCCACGCTGCTTCCTCTCCTCTCCACATTCTCCTCTTTTCACACTTTCCTTTATCACTTTATCTTCTTTTTACCCTCTTTACCCTCTTTACCCTCTTCTCCCTCTTCTCCCTCTCCTTCCCCTACGAATATTCTCCTATATATTTTTGTCCTTGTGCCTCTTCTCACTCCATATTTTCTACTCCCCCTTTTCTTCCAATTCCATTCTCTCAATTTTGTTTCTATTCTTCCATCTACCACTGCCTTCCTTCCTTCCCAAAAAAAAACAACCTAACAATGCATCAAACTCAAGGCGTTCCACACACACACACACACACACACACACACACACACACCCCACCAATATACCCACACTGGAGTTTCCTTGCTCCCCTAGCTCGACTTTCTAAAGACAGACTTTGTGGAAAATGTTGTGGTGTTGCAGCGTGAGAGAACAACAACAACAACAACAACAACAACAACAACTTGGGTCACAGGGGAAGTGTTTGGAAGTCAGTTTGCTAGAAGGGGGAGACTGTTGCTTGCTTGCTTGCTTGCTTGCTTGCTTGCTTGGATTAGGAAGAAAAAGAGAAACAAAGTAAAGACGTGTATATATATTTAGTGATTAGATGCATTAGATTCCTTCCAGATTGAGGTACAGTAACTTGTTCGTAATTTATGATTTTCAGGGATTTTTGTGAATTTTATTACCATCTTGAATCTCAAAGACATATCTGCATATTCATCCACTTCCTCATCTACCTCCTCCCTTCCTTCCTTCCTTCCTTGTTTACTCCTCCTTCCCTCATCTACTTCCTTCCTCCCTAATCTACCTCCTCCGTCCCTTCCTCCCTAATCTACCTCCTCCCAACCTCCTTCTATACCGGTACACGTATAAAACTGAAGAACAGTTTCACTTTTATAGGTGGAGGCGGGTGGAGTTAATTTCGCAAATGTAGGTTCTTGGTGGCTCTGGTCCAATTGCCAGTGGTGGAAATCTCTGGAGAGTATGTGTGTGTGTGTGTGTGTGTGTGTGTGTGTGTGTGTGTGTGTGTGTTTAAGTGTGTGCGTATGTGTGTTTAAGTGTGCGTGTGTCTGTGTGTGTGTGTGTGTTTAAGTATGTTTCTGTGTGTTACTGTGTGTGTATATGTGTGTGTGTGTGTGTGCCAAGCCTGCAGTACGATATTCAACAACAAACAGTGATGCAAAACCATACATTAAATTCAGAATCGTCGTATTAAAACATGTAGATAAAATGCTAAAGCTTGCGACTACCAAAGTGACAGAAGGATTTACTCACTGTTCACTTCCAACTCAACTGACGCACATGTAGTATAGAAATAAAATAAATCATGGCTTTCAGTTGATTCTGGTCCTTATCCTTCGTGTTGGTTTAATTAAAGGGGAGGTTCTCTTGTTGGTAAATTGGAAGCTACTTATTCCTCCTAAATATACCAAAACACAGATTCTCTCAATGGTACTAATAGGTGATCTGTTTCGTGGAATAGTTTGGAGGAATCAGAAACCTTCCAATTCACCAACAAAACAACCTTCCCTTAATACCATGGATTCAGAATATATATAGACGGTATAAATGTTAAATCGTATCAGTGAATATGTATGATCCTTTCAAATACGTTCAGATCCCGAGTGACTGACATACCATCATCAGAACTTTTAGGACGAGTGAGTGAGTTTTATATGTAGATGTTATAGTGTTCATTTTTACCACTTTGATTTGCATAGAATGTATAAATATTGAGACTCTGTCAATGTAAAAACTGGAGCAGATTAACTTCGACTAAATCGCAGAGAAACAAGACGAAAAGATTAGCTCCACACTGGATATTCTAAGAGAAGAAAATATATTAATATTCCCCAAAGAAAGAATTTATAGGATGATAAAACGACCTGTTGCTAAAATGTTTATATATAGAGAAAATTATTGATAATGAAAAAAAAAATTGTATAAACATAATAAAACATGTTTATTTTATTTAACCCAGACTAACTATGCTAAATTATTACCAGCATATAAATCCATAAGTGTGCTAATGAAAGAACGTCTCATATTATGGCACCATGGGTCATATTCAAGAACATTTATGGGGTATACGAGGGCGTGGTAACGGTACGGCGACTCCAAACAAACAACAGAGCCATCGTACCGGTACCACGCCTTCGTATGCACCATGAATGTTTATGCATACGGCCCTGTGTACTGAAAGAAAAATAATGCAAAAAAAAAAAAAAAAAAAAAACTTTATTTTTTTCTAACCCGGCAAAACAAACCATTACAGCGAAGCAATAAAGTGAACAACAAGGGAAAGCTAACCCAGTAAACGAACCCACGAAATGAACCCCATAAAACCGGACTCGGAGCACGAAACAATAAAAATGTACTTGAAAACGAACCAATAAAACGAATCTGAGAGCGAAACCGAAAACAGCGAACCCGGGTTTTAGCGAATGAGGTGAGGGGGGGGGGCTCTTGTCTATAGTGACGGGGGGCGGGGGCGGGGGCGGGGGCGGGGGCGGGGACGGGGACGGGGCGGATTGGTGTGAAGGGGAACTGGGGGGACTTGGAATTCGGAGTGAGTGGGGGAAACTGAGGGGGGATTGGGGGATTTGGAGTGAGAGGGGGGACAGGGGGGTCTTGTAGTGAGTGGGTGGGCTGGAGAGGGTGGGGAATTGGGGGGGGGGGGTCTTGAAGTGAGTGGGTGAGATTGTTGGGGGGTATTGGAAGGAATTGGGGGACTTGGATTGTGTGGGGGGTGTTGTATTGAGGGAGGGGGAGTGAAGGGGGGACTTGAATTGAGGGAGGGGGACTGAGGGGGGGACATGGGTTTACGAGGGGCCAGGACAAAAGCAGGAAAAGTAGTGGCACATTATGGTGATCCCGTAAATATTAGGCACTGGGTAGAGAGAGAGAGAGAGAGAGAGAGAGAGAGAGAGAGAGAGAGAGAGAGAAAGAGAGGGGGTGGGGTGGGGAGAAACAGAGAGAGAGAGAGAGAGAGAGAGGGTCGGGAGAAACAGAGAGAGAATGATAGAGAGAGAGAGAGAGTCAGAAAGAGGGGAAGGAAGAGAGCAGCATCTCCTATAGGGAAGGGAATAGTGTTGGCAAGAACGAAATGAAAGAGAGGGTATTTTTATTAGCAAGGAGAGCAGATTGGGTACAAGTGGTTTGGGTACGGAGGAAGGGGGGCTGCTGCTTGGAGTGGAGACGAAGGAAGGGAGGAAGGGAGGAGGGGTACAGTGGTGATGGCACGAGAGGAGGGGGGTAGTGGTTTGGCGATGGGAGGAGGGGAGATAGTGGTTTGGGAAAGGGGGGAGGGGTATTGTGGTGATGGGACGAGAGGAGCGGTAGTGGTTTGGGGAAGGGTGGAAAGGTGTAAGAGTGTGGGGGAGAGAGGTAGGGATATGGGGAAGAGAGGATGGGATGTGATAGGGAGGAGGGAGGTAGTGGTGTTTGCAAGGGTAGTGGTGCATGTGTGGGAAGAAGGAAGGGGTCGTGGTGTTGGGGAGATAAAATGGGTATAGTGGTGTGGGGGGGGAGGGTGTTGACAGGAATTTTCTTAAGGCCAGAAATTGCATTGCAGTGTGGTCGGGAGAAAGAGGGCAAAGGGAGAGGTGGGAGGGAGATCTGACTATATGAAAATCCTCAAGAAATAGTAAGAAGCAAAGAAAGAAGGGAAAAGAGGAGAGGAAAGGAATAAAACGAAAGGAGAAAAGAAGGAGTCCAAAGGAAAAGGTCGTAAACAATGAAGAAAACAGAGAATGTGTGAGAATATGCATGTATGTATTTGTGTGTGTGTGTGTGTATGGGTGTGTATGAAAGAACTACCGGTATGCTAAGGATCTGTTGTGAAGAGAAGCATGTATGAATATAGTGTCCTGAAGGCAGAATATGAACAGTACACAGTCATCCAACAACACGTATATGAAGATTTCCTCATGTAAATAGCAGAATAAACAACACTGGCGTAACAAAAAGTAAATGCACACACATCCATGCCCAGACAAGAGTTATGTAGTCTTTTGATCCCAGCCAAAGATCCTACACAATGGACATCTCTAAACGTTGCCCTTCCTCCATATATACTATAAGTTTATGCATATTATTATACACACAAAGTTATTTCATTCATTCCGAATCCGTTTCCCATTCCCTTGCAAAACCCCACTTCCCAATCCTTTAATTAATCCTCATCCCCATGCAGTCCCCTGTCCCTAACCCCTTCCTTCATCATGCAGTCTACCCCCCACCCCATCCTTCCCCAACCCCTTCCTTCCTCATACTGTCTCCCACTCCCCCGTCACCCCATCTATCCCCATGCTGTCTCCCACTCTCCCCTCCATCCCCAACTCCTCCCTTCCTCCTTCTGTTTCCCCCTCCTACCCTCCCCCCTTCACCCCCAATTCCTCCCTTCCTCTAATCTCCCACGGGCCTCGTACAATCTCCTCCACCCCCCCCCCAGGTCCCTCATCCTCGCCCCGTTCCCTAGGTCATAAAATTACCCCCTGCACCCCCCCCCCCCCACACACCCCCACACCCACTCCATGGAAATTGGCATGCCTGACCTGTTCACTGATCCCCCTCTTCCTCATCCTTTCTATTCTTCTTTAACTGCCATTCTGTCTTCCCTTCTTTTGGTTCATCTTCTATTCCCTTTCCTCTATTTATTCCCGTCCCTTAATATTCTCCCTCTCATATTCTTCCTCTCTTTATTCCGTCTCTTAATATTCTCCCTCTCATTATTTTTTTCCTTTCTTTTTCTTCCTCCAACTCCTCCTCTCTATAACACATGCAAATTGGCTTCCACGGATCCCTCTCCTGGCCCACTCGTTTTCCCTCTCTTGTTTATGGAAGAGATGGGGAGAGGATTGGGGAAGGATGAGGATATAGATAAATTGAGATTGTTAAAGTGAGAGAGGAAATATACAGACTGACGGTAGCATAACTTTTGGTGAAATGCATTATATAATATTATGGACTATTTCTGTTGCTATCTCTTTTATCATTGGAAGTTAAAAGAGAGACGAAAACACCAAAACAAAGGCTATGTAAACTGTAATAAATGTTGTTGTAGGTGAGTAAATCAGTGAAGAAGGTGCTGTAAACAGGGGCAAGCCAGACAAACCAACACGAGAAGGAAGGGAAGGCGTGGGTAGATAGGAATGAGGTCGGGAAGTGTATGAGGGTGTATACAGGGACGTGGGAGTGGAGGCAGGTGGTGGTAGTGTATGGGCGGGTGAGTGGAGGAGTGTATGTATGTGTGTGCTTCTCTATGGTGTAGGGTAGGGACGTGGGAGTGGAGGCAGGTGGTGGTAGTGTATGGGCGGGTGAGTGGAGGAGTGTATGTATGTGTGTGTGTGCTTCTCCATAGTGTGTGTAGGTGTATAGGTAGGTGTGTTAATGTAAGGTGAGTGTATGATTGTTTTCATGCACGTGTATTATCTGGTCTCGTGTAAAGTATAGGTAATGGTCGATACTTGTGTTTGTAAACGAATTTGTGTGTGTTTATGTCGGTGTATACTGAAAAATGCCTGTGTGTGTGTGTGTGTGTGTGTGTGTGTGTGTGTGTGTGGTGTGTGTGTGTTCATGAAGGTGGTGTTGACAGAAGGTTTTTTGTTATAGTCAGTGTTGCTTCTCTAGACTCTTCAGTTCACTAATGTTGTTGTGTGGAGGTTGAGGGGATGTTTGTCTTGTGTGTGTGTGTGTGTGTGTGTGTGTGTGTGTGTGTGTGTGTGAGTGTGTGTGTGTGTGTGTGTGTGTGTGTGTGTGTGTGTGTGTGTGTGTGTGTGTGTGTGTGTGTGTGTGTGTGTGTGTGTGTGTGTGTGTGTGTGTGTGTGTAAAGGTGGTGTATGTGTGTGTGTGTGTGTATGTCAGGATATTTGTGCAATGGCTCCATTATCCTATTCACTCTGTCTAAAGAGATGCCAGTATAAATTTTCTAAGCTAGGAAGAGAGAGGCACGAATCATTCACATATACATATTTTAAGGCATTCTGCACTGTAGTAAAAAAAATGGAGATAAAAGAGTCCTTCAAATATTGCAACGAAACAACACCTATAGGGAATAAGAAGCCTCCGAATTTTTATACACGATTATAGAGTATTTATAGAGTGATGCACCTCCTCTTGCCTTATAATAATTACATTCCCCATCCCTGTCGATATCATACTATCATCACCTCCGCTATTAGCAACAAGAGTATTTTTATAATCACCAAAACAGCACACTCACTCTACATAATCGCCATCTCATATTCGCCCACCACTAAGTTTAATAGCCTCTCATCGCTACCACTATCAGAGAGAGAGGGAGAGAGAGAGGGTGAGAGGGAGAGGGGAAATTTGAGAGGGAGGGAATCTGTTGGAGGAAGAAGGAGAAGGTGAGGGAGAGGGAAAATGTGAGAGGGGTAGAGAAACAGTGAGAGAGAGACTGAAAAGGTGAGAGGGAAAGGGAATAGGTGAGAGGGAGAGAGATAGAGAAGGAAGAAGGATAGAGAAAGAGAGATAGAGAAAGAAAAAGGTGAGAGTTTGAAGGGAAGAGGTGAAAGGGAGTAGAAAAGAATGAAAAGGAATAGTAGGAAAGGCAGAGAGTTAAAGAAGTAGAGGGAAAAGGTGAGAAGGAAAAGATAATGATGATGAGGAGACATAAGGAGAGAGGGTGATAAGATAAGAGTGTTGTAAAGTTGTATATAAATTATGTAAAGAGAACCTATTGTACGTCGTTGCCTTTGCTCACAACACCAATAATAACAACCATCAATTGAGACCTGCTTGCGTATACCGAGGTCAACCTTTTCCTCGTCCACCCTAAATTGCTTGTGATTCTGGTAATGTGTTGGGTCATTGAGCTGGTAATGTGGTCGGGGTGTCCAGGCCACAGATGGGTTGTCCAGGTGAGGAGGAGGAGGAGGAGGAGGAGGAGGAGGAGGAGGAGGAGGTGGAGGAGGAGGTGGAGGAGGAGGAGGAGGTGAAGAGGAAAAGGTGAGGTGAGGTGAGTAGGAAAATTAGGGTGTGGAAAGAAGAGGAGGAGAAGAGGAAGAGGTGAGGTGAGTAGGAAAATTAGGGGGTGGAAAGAAGAGGAGGAGTAGAGTAAGAGGTGGAGGAGGAAGAGGAGGAAGAGGAGAAGAAGAGGTGAGAAGGAAGAGGAAGAAGAGGGGTAAAAGGAAGAGTTGAGAAGGAGAGAAGTAAATCACTCGTCTTAGTTTATATGATAATGAATAACAGAAGCATTTATGGGAAAACATTTGTCAGTCTTCAATGAGGGACTCAGTGTAAAGTAAAGTACGTGTTGGATACAAATACTACTTCGTGTTCTACCATAGGATCTGTTGTAGGCTTACCACCATAATAATAATGATAATACCCTTCCTTGCTAATTAGAAACTTGGGCCATTTTCATTCCTCTGGGCCCCCTGTGGAGTACTATCGCGTCGTAATCAGCTGGAGGAACACATATGAGAGGGAAGGGTGAGAATTTGGTGATGACAGTGAGCAGGAGTGGGCTTATTCTTACTTACACTTACCCACACGAGCACACGATTTATTTGGAGAGGAGGATAGTACTTAATCTTACTTATACACTTACCCACATTATTTTGAGGGGCGAGAATGAAGGATGGGAAAGAGACGATATAGAGAAGGATGGGACATATATACTTATACTTACACTTATTCACACAAACACACACATTATTTTGAGGAGCGAGAAAGAAGGGTGGGAACGCGACGATAGAAATAAGAATATATAAGAATTACATTTGCTCATACAAACACACACTATATAGAGGAGTGAGAGAGAAGGATGGGAACAAGGTGACGGGAGAAGGAGGGGAATTATTATACACCTCCCCATCCACATGAACACATATTGAATTAAAGGCAGCGTTATAATAATTATCATGAGCAACGAAAGCGTGATAAAATTGTGAGTTGGGGAGAACAGCTGCATGGAATAGACGAAAGGGCAACAACAAGAAGGGAACATTATTAACACCGTGAGGAAGAAGCAACAGCAAGAAGGGAATTAGCACCGTGAAGAAGAAACAGCAGGGAGAGGAAAACTGAGTATAGAGAGAGACATTAGGGAGGGGAGGGTAGGTACAATCAAGGTCTATTAGCTAGGTAGAGAGGTAATAATAAATAGAATAGCGGGCTACGGGAGAGAGAAGTGGATATATAAAAAACATAAACATTGGACCTGAAGAGAAGCAAATGAAAATCTAGGACAATTTAATTAAAAAGCAGCAACTGGTAATGAAAGAAAATGTCAAATAGAAAATAGAATATAGAAGAGAAACTAGACCAACAGGAGCCATAAACAGAGAAACAAGACCAAAATCAACAGGAGCCAGAGCCAGAGGAACAAGAAGGGGCAAGAGGAGCCAGAACCAGAGAAGCAAGAAGGGGCAAGAGGAGCAGGAGAGGGAGGGAGGGCGGAAGGTGATAAAACTTCGCGGGACACCACACCATCGACCGCCTGCCTTCCCTTCCCTTCCATTCCATTCCCTGCCTGGACTGGACTGGACTGGACTCTACACTAGGAAAGGAAGAGGGAGAGGAAGAAGAAGAGGAAGAGGAAGAGGGAGAGGAAGAAGGAGAGGAAGAGGAGGAGGAGGAGGAGAAGGAAGACTAGAACACCTTCAGTTAATATTCTGGCCTGACTCGTCCAGCCAATAGGTTAGTTAAGGATAGGGTCGATGTGAGGAGGAGGAGGAGGAGGAAGAAGAAGAGGAGGAAGAGAAGGAGGAAGAAGAGGAAGAGGAAGAAGAGGAAGAGGAGGAGGGGGGAGGAGGAGGGGGAGGGGTAGAGGGAGGGGGAGGAGGAGGAGGGGGATGAAGGGCAGCCAGTGGGATTTGAGGGAAGTTAGGGAAGTAAAAAGTTAGGAAACGTAAATGAGAGAGAATATTTATGGAACGTAAGTCTTGGAAATGATGACATGGAAATTTAATGTTGGAAGATAAGCAGAAAAGAAGAGAATATTATCGATAAAAGAAAAGAAAAACGTGATAAGCAAGATAAAAGAAAAGAAAAACGTGATAAGCAACAAATGGCAAGCAGGAAAAATGTGAAAAAAAGGGCATATTGGGATGTCCAATATGCCCAATGTCATTGGGATGTATTGTTAATGAACGTTTATGAACATTATTTAACATTATGGGAAAAACGTGTTAACTTTCCTAATCTGGTGGTAGTTTGTGACGAAGTGGTAACTGAGGTATACGTATTCCACACTGAAATAATTTAGGGGGTCGTGGATTAAAGGACCCCTGTGATGTTGTCAGAAAATTGGAGATAAATGAGACTTTCAAGTATTGCCACGAAACACACACACACACACACACACACACACACACACACACACACACACACACACACACACACACACATATATATACACACACACACACACACACACACACACACACACACACACACACACACACACACACACACACACACACACACATATATATATACACACACACACACACACACACACACACACACAGACACACACATGTAGAAGGAACTTATTTTCGTGGCATGGTCAGGAGGAATCAGAAGCCTCTAATTCCTCCAAAGTTTGCCAGGATAAAGGACCATGCAGATTAACAAAAATAACGGTGGCCTGTTGCTTGGAATAGTTTGGAGGAGGAGGAGGAATCAGTTGCTCCACATTTTCGTAACAAAACTCTTCTGCAAGTCCACTTAATTTTGTGTTCGAAATCAAGTGCCCATGATGACTTTACACCCACTGACTTTACACCCACTTTACACCCACTGACTTCACTTTACACACCCAGGCCACTACACCAGGCGTCAAGAGATTAAGGGCCCTGTATGTGATCGTGTATGAGAATTGGAGGCTTCTGATTCCTCCTGACCATGCTACGAAACAAGCTCCTTCCATATAGGTGTGTGTGTGTGTGTTTCGTGGCAATATATAAAGGACTCACTTACCTCCATTTTTTTATACTACAACACAGGGTCCCTTAATACTAACGAGTGCTAAGCCACCTTCGTAATAGACCTGTGAAGTATAGCGGCACGAGGGGGAGACTAATCCTAAAGTTATAGCCGAAGGGGTGGAAGAAGAGGAGGATCTGGGGGAGGGAGGGAGGGAGGGGGAGTTGGGCTAATGGAATGGACGAAGGAGATTATTAGGGGGATGGGAGGGTATGAAGGGATGGATGGGGTTTGAGGGAGAGTGAATCGTATGAGAGTAGAAGAGGAGGAGGATTAATTAAAGACGAAGAGAGGAAGACGAATTGGAGTTGAAAACTATGAGATGACACACACACACGTACACACACACACACACATACAAAATGGAAAGGCAAATATGTTTAAGAGTTTCAGATTTAAGACTGAGGAACTATGGTATACGAAAAAAAAGAAAGAATTAAGATTATAGACAAATTCATATCACACGGTTAATAAACTGAACTGAGGTGGAGCAAACAAAAAACATATGGAAGGGAAACGTAGGTATAGATCGATAGAAACTAATAATAATATAATACAAACATAGAGATATATAATTATACACACACACGGACGAAGTTATTACACCACCTACAGACAAACGATCGGGAAAAGGAGTACCGGTAGTAAATAATATTGAGGTGTTGAGTCGGAAAGAAGAGTTAGTATTCATTGAGCTTCCTTTCATCTTCTGGCACCTCGTATATTATTAGAGCGACGACTTCGTGTTCAGATTTTATTGAGGTGTTGAGGCAGTAAGATATTTTTGAGGTGTTGAGGCAGTAAGAGCAGCAAGTATTCAATGAGCTTCCTTTCTTCTTTTGGCACCTCGTTTGTTATTGTTAGTATGATGCCTTTATGTTCAGATCTTATGATTGTGTTAAAGGGAGAGTATAGTTCTGACATTATTGGAGATTATGATTCCTCCATCCAAACTATTCCAGGCAACAGGATACCATTATTTTTCTTCTTCTGGGTCTGTTTTCTGGCATACTTTGGAGGAATCAAGGCGCTGTAATGTACCAAAAGTATACTCTCCCCTTAATAATGTCTTGAGGGTGGTGTGTAGTCCATTTGTGAATCATTGTTGCTTTCCTGTTAATTAATGAAGTGCCACAAGAATTGATGCATTGAAATCGTGTTGACTGATAAACACTTAATTCAGTTCTGGGTATTTTTTGGTATCACGAGGATTATTGTAATATTAATGATTTATGACGTTAGGTTTTTAAATTATATCCCTGTTTATGAAAGGAATGTAAAGCACTGATCGGGAATATTTTAGTCTGTGCATCCCAAATCATTCGTATACGAGAAGATAAATCAGTTTCCAGATGTCACCAGTTACCACAAGCCATCATCACACTGAGTCCTCCACATCTCTATAAACTCAACACAGTCAGTGATGTCCAGTTAGTTAATAAACTTCCCACAAGCCACAAAATTATGAATTATACCATCATCCCAGCCCACCACACACAGATACACACACACTCTATCTCTAGTACATGACTGAGCTTCCAGGAGCCGGTCTGTTTCCAGGCGCTACCATCTTCCATCTCGCCCCCCTCCCAGACCCTGGAGTGGATGTCATCACTCTGCATCATTGATAACACATGATCCAACAACACACTGAAGGATGCAACTCACACTTTGACTCAAGGCTTCCACAGCTACTCCTGAAGGCTTCTTGTCGTCTTATAGTCCAGTTGGTTCGTTGAGGTTCCAGGACACCACCGAGGAGAGCTGCTGGGGGCTGGAACGACAAGCTTCTCCCGTGTCTGCAATGGCGGACCTCAAGCCTAGCCTCGTCGCTGCCGCTGCCGCCGATGATGCCGCCGCCGCCACATCCGCCACCACCGCTCTCCACTCCTGCGCAGATCCGACCTTCAACCAGCGAACTGCAGCTGAGAGCGCCACTATCCCTCCTTCCCTCCCTCCCCCCTCTCCTGCTCCCCCCCTGCCTTTCTCTCTCTTTCCCTCCTCCTCTATCTCCTCTCCGTTCTCTGAAATCCCCCTTTCATCCTCTCCTCTTCCATTTCTCCTTTGTTGATCTTGTCTTCCAGCTTCATTCCAGATCGTTTTTAAGGATAACTGCGTCGTCAGATTTCCAGCATCCATATAGCATTTGTCCCTCCGTCCTCTCTGCGTCTTCCTCACGCCGCAATTTTTAAGAACCAATATTTGTCTGATCCTGATGGCCTGGAAGTTCTGGCCAATGAAGGTTCTTTATCCAGTGTCACTTCTTCATGCCCCTAACCCCACCACCACCACCAACACCCTCTCTCCTTTCGCATATCGTTGTGCGCACACGTCTTTTCGCTTTTAATTTAAAAACGTAGCACGTCTATTGATCGAGGGTGAGAGAGAGAGAGAGAGAGGGGGGGAGGGGGGAGGGAGAGAGATAGAGAGAGGGAGGGAGGGAGGGAGGGAAGGAAGGAAGGAGGGGGTGAGAATCAAACTTAACAGCGACATGAGAGAGAGAGAGAGAGAGAGAGAGAGAGAGAGAGAGAAAGAGAGAGAGAGAGAGAGAGAGAGAGAATTAAATGGTAGTATGCTAGGAAAGGAAAGGAAAGAAAAGGAGCATAGGAGAGGATAATTAGGATAAAGTGTGTGGGAAAGGAAGAAGAAAAGGATGGATTTGGAATAGATGAGAAGACAGGGGAAAGGGAAAGAGGAAGACAGAAAAAAATGATGGGAGAAAGGAAAAAGGAAAGAATAAGGAACATAGGAGAAAAAAAAAGAATGAAGGAAATTTTTGAAAGGAATGAGAAAGAGAAAAGGAGGAAAGGAAGGGAAGGTAAATATGAGAGGAGGATGGGGGGGGGGCAGGATGTAAGAGGAAGCAGGAGGGAGGGAATGAGAGGATGGTGTGAGGGGAGGAGAGGAGAGGAGAGGAAATGAGAGGTAATGGGCAAGGAAGGGAAGGGAAGGGAAGGGATAAGAGGAAAGGGAGAGAAGGGATGATGGGATGCGTGGGATCAAATTAGGGTGTGGTTAAGGGAACTAGAGAGAGAGAGAGAGAGAGAGAGAGAGAGAGAGAGAGAGAGTGGAGGAGAAAAGAGAGAGAAGGGGGTGAGAAAATAGAGAGAGAGTGGGGGGTGAGAAAAGAGAGAGAGGGGGGGTGAGAAAAGAGAGAGAGGAGGGGGTGGGGGAGAAAAGAGAGAGAGAGAGAAAGAGAAGGTGGGGTGGGGAGGTTCTGGTGAGAATTATAGTGAGACAACTGATGTGTGTATGACGAGAGGAGTAAGAATGAGATTGTGTAACGATGTGTGTGTGTGTGAGAGAGAGAGAGAGAGAGAGAGAGAGAGAGAGAGAGAGAGAGAATGAATGAATGACACCTGATAATTATTTCAAGACTAACACTAATAACATCACCAACAAAAAAAAAAAAAAAAATTACAACAACTAGTAAATGGCGAGGGTATAGTACAGTAATGATGCTCAATATGTAATGGTGTGTGTAATTAATGTAATGGTGTGTGTATTAATGTAATGGTGTTTGTAGTTACTGTAGTACATGACTATTAGCGAGAAAAAAGTACGTACCAGTAAGCCTTTTTTTTTCTTTTCTTTTTTAAGTGGTTGATTATGTAGGAATCCTTTTCACTGTTTTCCGCTGTAGGGTTAATTATATACAGTACTGGGTTTTATTATTATGGCCATTTCCCTTCAGTTTTTATATACTTTTTGTTTCTTAATATATATATATATATATATAGTATATGTTAGTTTTGATATTTTGCTTGCTACTCAGTGTAAAATATTAGGCTTTATCATATGTCTAATTTGGTTTATATTTATGGGTTTAATACATTATGATGTTGAAAAATAAATGTTACTTATATAAATTATACTATTGACCATTAAAACATAATTGGTTGTTGATGATTAATTAACTGCATGTGAGACAGAAAACGTGTCTGCTATTTACTGTAATGGCGTCTTACTGTTCATGTATAAAAATAAATTCGAGACAAAATAGGAAGGCAATTATCTGCGAGACTCTCTGCTGACGACCTCTGGGGAAAAAATATCGGTAACCACTAATTGGGTACAATGATCGTAGCTGATATTAATCCTCTTCCAACAACAACAACAACAACAACAACAACCTCGTAGTGGATGAGTACACACACACACACATACATCCATGGGCAGCCGTCACCTCATCCAGTGCCATACGATCAAGTAAAAAAAATACAAAATATCGAGTGAGAGGAAGAAAAAAATAAAATGGTTATATGCGTTCTTATGCCAACGACGGTGTGGCACTGGCGGCGGCGGCGGCGGCGGCGACGGCGTTGGCGGTGTCAGCTGGCGAGTGAATGCGCCTGCGTTGCTCCACTCGCCACCAGCAGCGACCAATCAGCAACTGACCCCAAGAGCTGGTCGATACGTACGTGGCAACAGCTCGGTCCCAATGCGCGCGCTAATTCAAAATTACCCACGGGTGGCGCCAAATTAGTCCAAAGTCAGAGATGTTTCCACTGATTTTTTTGGGGGGGGTCTTCCGTTTCCGTGGTAACCGTTTTGACTGCAGGATTTGGAGGTGTATCCAACATGACCAAAAAAACAAACACACACACACATTGAGGTACTTGGAGATGCACAACCAACCCTTCCTCCTTCTCTTATTTTTTGTTTTGTTTTTTTGTCTCCTGTTCTGGTAATATAATCTAAAATGTAAACACCTCGAACGTCCTCAACTACACAGATCAAGAGTGGGATGATAGTACACATGTCTAGTCTGTCCAGGTGTTGTTGCTGTCTGTAGGGGATCACTGTTCAATTTACTCACCAGGGGACGTGTTGGCAGCTCAGCACAGCACACTGGTCGTCAGCCTCACTGGGACACACTTCACCGCTCATGGACCCAAATTTCTCGGGATGAAAGTGTGTGCGTGTGTGTGTGTGTGTGTGCGTAAGAGAGAGAGAGAGAGAGAGAGAGAGAAAGGGGAAAGGAGAGGAGGGGAGACTGCCGTGCCTTGTGTACAAATGTTCGCTTTGTCGTCCTCTCACCGCATCAACTCAGGGTATATACTGGATGGAGTTGCAGATCTTCTCCAGGCACTCATCTCCCTACACCCACCATCACCACCACCATCATCACCACCACCACCGTCAACACTGCACACACATAAGCCTTCCTCTCAACCCACCCAGCAAAAAATACAATAAAAAACATAACATAAACAAAAAAATATGGATATTGAGATGCTAGGATGAACAGTATCTCTCTCTCTCTCTCTCTCTCTCTCTCTCTCTCTCTCTCTCTCTCTCTCTCTCTCTCTCTCTCTCTCTCTTGTGTGTGTACTTGCCTTCGTCCCCGTTCAGCTCCAGACGGGTCGACAATAACGCCGCCTGGAACAAGTTGCCGAAACACAGGACCAACTTCCAGCCTCACTCTTTTCCTCCCAGAGTCTTCCAGCCGGTGCCAGACAACGACTCTTGGGTGTGAGTCTCTGGTGTCATCCCTGGAAATTCTGGGGGTTGATGATAAGAATTGGATCGTCGTTTCCTCCTCCCTTGCATAAGAAAATCCCACTTGAGGTGAAATATTTATGTAGACGAGACTCAGTGCGCATAATTGAGGTGAGGAAGGAGGAAGGTAAAGGGCATTTATCGCGCATTTGGCAGTGGTTCGTCCAGGAGGTGCATGGTGCCGGGGTCTGGGGAGCAGTTATCGCCTAATCTTCCAGCACTCACGGTTTTCCAGGCTAGGGGTGGTGGTGATGGTGATGGTGGTGTTGGTGGTGGAGGTGGTGGTGGTGGTGATGGTGGTGGTGGTGGGTCAGCTTAGCAGATTCTCAAGGGGTGGTTCATGGCTCACAGGTTGGGATTTACACTTACAACACTTGCTCATCTTTTTTGTCTTATACTCGCATTCTCTCTCTCCTCTTCTTGTCCGTGTCTCATTCTGAAGGCGTTCCATTATACGGTTGTCTCCTCTTCACTAGGGAGGGGGGTGGGGAGACGGGGGTTGTGTGTGTGTGTCTGTGTGTCCTCCTTATCCAACGTCTCCACAAGAATGTTTTTGTTTTTTTCATACGATGTAGTAGTAGTTGTTGTTGTTGTTGATGGGTGAGACGTGAGCGATGAGGTGTGATCCTTGCTTGTGTCCGTCTTGCTCCTTCTCTCTTATTTTCATTCACTTTGTCCCGCAGAGAGAGAGAGAGAGAGAGAGAGAGAGAGAGAGAGAGAGAGAGAGAGATCGGGAGTAATAGGAAAACTTAGAGAGCAATGGGAAGGTAGAGAGAGCTATCCTGTATTCAGTAATTATGCTACAATGCTGTGAGTGAGGGAACAAGACTTAGATTTGGAGGATGATAGACAGGAAAAATTAGATCAAATGATGGCATGAGAAAAAAGTATACAAGATAAAAATAATTTGATAAAGGGAGACAGAAGCTGAGTCAGAATCTGGGCAGAAGTCACCACCCAACAGTTGGCCTTCAGCAGTCAACGTATAATTTCTCCTTTCCATTCTACTCGAGGCTGAGCGCCCCTCTGGTCCCTTTTGGCTCTCTAGTGGTGGTGGATGCAACTCACGTAAACTCCAGCTGGGTCCGTCTTTTTGTATCTTATCTCTGATTGTGAAGGGAGGCATAAACGGAAAGGAAGAGAATATATATATATACATATATATATATATATATATATATATATATATATATATATATATATATATATATATATATATATATATTATATATATATAGTTCATTTCATTAAAAATTGATTCATCGATGATTATAATTATACTAAATGAAGTGGCCCATTAATATTTCATTATCATACATATACATCCTTCCACTTCCACTTTGTAATTATCATAGGACGTCAGAATATATCACTTACCATCACTCTCACTCTGATTTCCAAGCGATATGTTGTATAGAAAGTAAACACTTTATTAATTTCCTGATTAACGTGAGGACGAGTAAATGAATACTGAGTAGGCTACAGAATGATCATCACTTTTATAGTTTTTAAAAAGGAATACAAATGACATTCAAGAAATAAAAAAATATTGGTTCTAAAAAGTCTGTTTGTTTATGCCATGATAATCAACTATTCAATCGCTCGGGGAAACTAAAATCTTGTGACCACTTTTCCCGGACACTCTATACATACTCACTGATTCAACACTAACATTTCTTCTTTAACATGATTCACGTATATAATGCCATCGTCCTCGTTTCACCAATTTCACTACAAATTTATTCTTTTCTTTTTCCAATTTTGTTTTTCACTTTATCTTCACCAAATAATATGGACCATTACATATGTTCAGTTTCACTCTTTCTCCTTCTGCAGCGTCTCTTGCAGTAGTGCCACGCCCTTTCTCCGTGCCTTTCCTCCACCACCCCTCGCCTGAAACTGAAGGTCCCTGGGGCTGGAGTCTCCCTCATCGGTGTTTGTATTGGTCTGAGCGTGATGAGGGTGGAAAATGAGTGCTTAAATGATTTTTAGTAGCCTACCGCAACGAGGCATTAATGTGCGCTCCCATTACGACCAAGACCCAACAACCACTCACTTGCCCCTCGTCCTGTATACACACACACACACTTTCTCACTTAAACATATATACACACACACACACACACACACTTTCTCACTCACACATACAAACACACCCACACTTTCTCACTCACACATACATACACACCCACACTTTCTCACTCACACATACAAACACACCCATGCACACTTATTCACTCACACATACATATATACACACCCTCACGAACACACACACACCCTCACGAACACACACAAACCCTCGCACACGTTATGGTTTGCTTGGAATAGTTTGGAGGAATCCTTTGCTCCAAATTTGCCAACACAATATACCACAACCCCTTAATTAACTCTACTCTTTCCCTTCAGAAATTCATAGCTATAAGATTCCTACACCATTTTGAAAAGTTACATGTAGTTGTGGCATTATATAGATTTTAACATTTCGCTGCTTTAGAAATTTTATTTATCATAACTTGTGAAAAACTTGTGTATGAATTTTGTATTATATTTTTTTATTATAGTTGTGACATTATATTGATTTTAACATGTCGCTGCTTTAGAATTTTTTTATCATAACTTGTGAATAACTTTTGTATGACTTTTGTATTCGATTATAGTTGTATTCATGAGAGGAAATGGCTCATGAAACTGATGGACAAAAAAATAGGTCGCGTGACAGTATAATTATTGAGGGTTTTTTGTTGTTGTTTTTTCCTGAAATTGGGTTGACCAGTGATGTCAGTAATTGTATCGACCGCTGGGAAAAGTTATGAGACGTGTTCCTGAATCAATAAGACATTAGAGGGGATGAGATCACAAACCCTCCCCTCCCCATCTCTCTCTCTCTCTCTCTCTCTCTCTCTCTCTCTCTCTCTATCTATCTATCTATCTATCTATCTATCTATCTATCTATCTGTTTATCTATCTATCTATCTATATATCTATCTATCTATCTATCTAACTATTTATCTCTCTCTCTCTCAATATAAACAGCTCCCCACTCTCTCTCCCCCCTCCTCTCTCTCTCTCTCTCTCTCTCTCTCTCTCTCTCTCTCTCTCTCTCTCCGTGAAACCATCAGTGTACTCATTAAAGAAGAACGTAACGACCCTTCCTTCTTTTCTCGTTCTCATTTACTTTCTCCTCATTGTCTTTCCTTTCTTCTATCCCCCCCCCTTTCCCTTCCTCTTTCCCCCCTTTCTCTTCTTCTTTCACTCTGTCCCCTCCTCCTCACTTTCTATCCCCTCCTCATTCCATATCCCCAAAACATTATTATAAATTTTTCCTTTAGATTCTTTCCTTTTATTTTTCTGTAATTAATAATGACTTTGTATCTCACTTTCCCTCAATGGAACCTGATCTTTAAACAAATATTACCAACTTTCTTTCACCATTCATTATGCTTTGTTTTTTACTTTATCCTTCCTACGTATCTCTCTGTCAGCAAATATTCATCTATCTATCCATCTATTTATCTGTTGTTCTATCTATGCATCTATCTTTATATTTCCACTGTATACATGTCCATTAATTCTCTCTCTATTTATCTATCTCTATCTCTGTCTGTCTCGTGAGTTCATTTTTATTTATTTTTTACATTTATCTCATTCATTCTCTTTCTCAATTTTCTCCCACATCATTTCATTTTCTATCCTCCCTCTTTCCCATTTATTTTCCCCATTCTCTACAGTCTCTTCCCTCATTTATTTCGTCAGGGTCTTTCCTCTGTCTCTCTCTCTTTCTTATCTTTCACTCACTCACCCGCTCCTCACCACCTTCTCTCCCTTTTTGCCTCTTCTCCCCAACCATTCTCTCACCAACTCCACGCCCTCTCATCAAGTTTTTCCCCTCCCTCTTCTTCCCTCCTTCAAGCATACTCCTCTCTCTCTCTCTCTCTCTCTCCCATACGCATATACATACAAACAAACATACAAACATACATACAGACAAACAGGAATAGTAGTACTCCTCTATCTCACTCTCTCTCACATATACATACAACTCTTCTCTCTCTCTCTCTCACATATACATACAAACAAACATACAAACATACATACAAACAAAACAGGAACAGTACTATGTGTGATAATGAAGTGGGAGTTAGGATTTGATACAGTGATGGTGACATAATATTATAACACGTGTTTGAGGCCCCGATAATAATGTGTTGTTGGTTGGGTGTGTATACGTGTGTGTTCCCTCTGACTTTAAACAGGATGCAGGCCAAGGTACTGTAATATTGTATCTCCATTACGGTAGGGTCAATATCCACAACACCTGTCAGTCTCTCGCGGTTACACATACATGCATCTGTCTGTTCTCGCTCTCTCTCTCTCTCTCACTCTCTCTCTCTCTCTCTCTCTCTCTCTCTCTCTAACATCACACCAGGCCCTGTATACCAGACTGTATAATTAACCTTCCATTGTCTTATACTGAATAATTATACTGTTGTGTTTATTTGATAATGTCACACATTTAATTGATGTCGAAAAATTTGATGACTTATCGGTACATGCATGTTTTCATTTACCATTGTTGTTGTTGTTGTTGTTGTTGTTGTTCTCTTCCTTTGTAAGTCAAGATATAAATCAACACAGATACAAACATATAGAAACTGAGCAAATAAGAGTATAATACAAACAATTCTTCAGCAGATCTTAAATATACCGTACTGATATTCTTTAACTAGACGAGTGAGCAACACAAACAATTAAAGTTATATAAAACATTTCGTAATCCTGCATCTTCAGCTGGCAACCATTATTACACTGAAACCCGAGACTGATAATGCGTTGATTCTCTATAATACCCGCCTCCTTGTCTTCTCGGATCTTCTCGGCAATTACGTGATATCTCTAATGACGGAATGATATCGCCTTCGGTTGGTTGGTTGGTTGGATGGTTGGTGTGAGGGATTCAGAACGCGATTGCCTTGCCTATCCATCAGTCCGTATGTGTCGGTGTGAATGTGGCTGTACAATATATCT
The DNA here is from genome assembly GCA_034508575.1 of Petrolisthes manimaculis. Lineage (NCBI taxonomy): Eukaryota > Metazoa > Arthropoda > Malacostraca > Decapoda > Porcellanidae > Petrolisthes > Petrolisthes manimaculis. The sequence goes on along the minus strand of JAWZYT010003541.1, from coordinate 2,927 downwards.
CACTGGGAGTTGAATTAATTAAAGGGGTGTGGGAGTAGGGGACAGGCTTGGGGGGGGGGTGCGGGAATAGGGGAACAGGTTTATGGGGGGGGGTAGAAAGCCTGTCCCTTATTCCCGCAACCTCCTAACTCCACTCCAAGCCTGTCCCCTACTCCCGCACCCCCTTAAGGAGGTATATATATTACAGTGATGATACAGGAGGTATATATATTACAGTGATGATGTATACTGTGGAGAAGCTAATGAGACCCAAACATTCCCCTCTTCCTTACTTCCTTCCCTCCACTTCCACCATCATTCTGTCTCCTGGCATAGTTTTTCTTCGTTGTCTCAGTTGTCTGTCACCTTGGGAAGCTTATACCTTACCCTCCTTCCTCTACACTCACACCATCTATATATGCCATCTCTCTTTACTTCATCTACATACTTTCTTTCCCCTTATACTCATACACATCCTTTATATCTCTAATTTCATTCCTTATATAATATACTTCACAAATACCTCTCTTCCTTCTTTCTTCATTTCCTCTTCTCTTACTAGATATACATGTAGTATATTTCCCCTCTATCTTTACCACATCTACCTATCTTCCCTTCCATCCTCACTTCCAATTCTCTTACTTGGCATACTTCTCCTCTATCTTCATTCCTTCTACCTATCTTCCCCTTCATCCTCCCCTCCTCTTCTTTTACTAGACATAAATGTACTACCTCCCTTCTACCCTCACCCCTACCTACCTACCTACCTATATTCCCTTCCATCCTCACTTCCTTTTCTCTTACTAGACATTCCTTCCCTCTACCCTCACCCCTACCTACCTACCTATATTCCCTTCCATCCTCACTTCCTTTTCTCTTACTAGACATTCCTTCCCTCTACCCTTACCCCAACCTACCTACCTATCTTCCCTTTCATCCTCACTTCCTCCTGCTCTCAGTGCCGGGTGTCAGAGAGGAAGAGGAGGGTGGCACCGGTGACCCCTCGTCTGGTTGGCCCTCCTCACATCATTAATTATGAGTAACTTCATTAGCCAGGCAGCAGGGAAGGTGACACCAGAGCCTCAGGTAAATTGGATCGACGTCATGTGTCTGGCATCTCGTCACGATCACATAGCAAGGAACGTGTGCAAATGGAAGAAGACGTATATGAAGACACAAGTTAAGAAGATATTATAAAGTGATTAAGAGAAAATATAGGAGCAAGACTGAGGAAAAGAGGAAGTTAAGAAAATATAAAACGACCCCTTCCAGCTGCTACCTACCCCTGCCAACCCCCCTTCCAGCTGCTGTCCCTGCCAACCCCCCTTCCAGCTGCTGTCCCTGCCAACCCCCCTTCCAGCTGCTGTCCCTGCCAGAACTATCACCCGGGACATTATAGGCCAACAACCTCACAGCCAGCAGGGCCGACCACTTCCAACATCACTGCTCGAATGGAGAATAAAGAAATACAAAGAGGTCTATGACTGTCAGGACATGGAAGTGACTTAAGGACAGAGAGGGGAAGGGAAAAAATCATACAATTGTAACTAGTTTGTAAAAAGTAGAAAGGGTACACAAACCTGAAACAAACTATCTCAGAATAAAACGATACACCGAGAGGAAAGACGAGCAAGATTATGAAAATGATTTACACTCCCTAGACGAATTAACAGTGATAGATATTTCCTAAGCAAAATAATTATAACAAGTAAGATGCGAAAGGAAGTACAAAACACTCAATGAAAAAATAGAAAAATAAAAAATGAAGGAAGAAGAAGAAGAAGACAAAGAAAAAGAGGGAGCCCATAGCTGTTGTTGGAAGGACCTCAGAGGAACCCCAAACAATTCTCCCACTGCCATATAAATTCCCTCCACCAGCCTTTTACCACAATACCAAAGAGCCAATATCAACCCAATTAATTAGAGACAAACCCGATTTTAGGAGGCCACCGAGATGCCTCTATAGGAATCCATTGGGGTGTTAGTCAGTCTCTTGAAGGATATGAAATGAAAAAAAAAAAGTGAGATTCCTAATTAGTAAATATGAAATTGTGTTTGTAGGCTACTATAAAAATATGATAATAATAATAATAATAGTAATAATAATAATAATAATAATGATAATGATAATGATAATGATAATGCATCTCATTTTTCGTTCTTGTTATTCACTTACGGTACTAATCGAATTTCTGTATATTTATTTGTATTTCATATTAGTATTGAATCTAAGGTTCCTATAATACGAAAAGAAATAAGTGTGTATGAAGAGAGAGATAGGAGAGATAGAGAAAGAGAAAGTAGGGAAAGAAAAAAAGAGAAAGGGAGAAAGAGAGGAAGAGTGAGATAGAGAGAGAGAAGGAAAGAGAGACAGAGAGAGAGGAAGAGGAAGAGAGAGAGAGACTGAGAAAGAAAGAGCAAGAGAAAGAGAGAGAGGAAGAGGAAGAGAGAGACTGAGAAAGAAAGAGCAAGAAAAAGAGAGAGAGGAAGAGGAAGAGAGAGATAGAGTGAGAAAGAAAGAGAAAGAGAGAGAGAGTGTGAGGGTAAGTAGGGTGGCCAGGCGTCAAGAGGAGTGTTTATTTCTATAAGCCAAGAGTACTGACTTGGGGAGGGACGGACCTTTTGTCTTAAGATGGAGGGGAGGCTTTTCTTTATCAACGTCTCTGTTTAGGATTCAATGATATCTTACTTGAATCTCTCTCTCTCTCTCTCTCTCTCTCTCTCTCTCTCTCTCTCTCTCTCTCTCTCTCTCTCTCTCTCTTATCTATATATATATATATATATATACGCCTTCCTAAATTCTGTCATTGTTTTCTTATAATTAAATTTGTCTACTTTCCCAACAAGTCTTCCTTCATTCACCCTAAGGGATATTTTTTTCTTCTTCATCTCCATAAGTTTTTCCCCATTGACTACTCTATAGAAACACCGAACGCAGTCTTCCGGAT
>JAWZYT010003540.1:7500-124936 GCA_034508575.1 Petrolisthes manimaculis | reverse complement strand
TGTAGTGGGATAGCCTAGTGAGGTTACAGGGAGGTGAATAGTGAAGATACATTAGAAACAAGTAGTGTCACCCTTAGTCTGGCCTCACTGTTGCTTCGGTGTGAAATGAAAGAAGACACTCTGCAATGTACGTCATGCCACTTTAAATGAAGGTTGACCCATCGCTGTTTTTTATGGTTAACTTTAGTTACACACACACTAAAAAAATAGCACCTGGAGTGCATAAGTCAGTCTTCTCCCTAGGATAAGGAAAATATTATTTCAGATTACTTCCCTTCAGGAAATGGCCAGGTGTCCAGTCAATAAACTAAACTTGATATCAGCAAAGGCACAGGATCGTTGAATTCTGCTTCAGTTTCACGCAAGTCAGGGTGGATATTTGGAGCAACATATATTATCAATTAAGAAGAGGATAGAGGTTGAAATAGAGAGATCAGTGTATGAGAGACATGAGTATTAAAATCCTGATTAGAGAGGCTGTGTCTGGAAGCCAAATTAATGATCTAAGATGCAGAGGAAATTATACCAAATATGTGAGCAGTTCGGATCATGGAGTTTGTTGAGACACTTCTAATTATTGATGCTTAAATTTGAAAATATTCGTACACGCCGCATAATTATAGAGACACGGATATCGCATTTCATAAAAAGTAATCGGATTGCATAATGGGGTGGAATCATGGATATACTGCAGTAGGCTGAAAGTGTCAATACAGAGGTGTGCATGGATGCGATAATGTGTGTGTGTGGGGGGGGGGGGGGGGTTGTTAGTTGTGGGGGCAGCACTGGACACTGTTACTTGTGCAGTTGTCAGGCTGAGAGGAGTTGTGTGTTCCTGGGGGAAGGCCTCGCTGCTGACTGAATAACAAGTGGCTGGAGAGAGAGAGAGAGAGAGAGAGAGAGAGAGAGAGAGAGAGAGAGAGAGAGAGAGAGAGAGAGAGAGAGAGAGAGAGTTAGTTAGTTAGTTTCCATGAAAATTTAAAGAGTGGTGCGTAATGAGAGGAAGGGGTGGGGGTATAGGTATGGCGTGGTGGTGGTGGTGGTAAGGGAGGGCAGGCAGTGCTTTATGTTTGAAGGTACCAAAGTGAGTGACTACGGTGTGCTGTATCCCATAAATCCTGACACAAGCAAAAGTGTTTCAACCTCAAGGACAGTATTATCACATACTCAGATAAATCACTCTATTGTTGTTGGGCCCGTTTATTACTGTTACACATCATTGCTTGTCACAGCCATTCACAGAAAGATATTAACTTGTGCCTATAATAAATCGATTGCCTTGATCAAGTATTTACCAAGTGACTGTCGCCTTGACCTGCTTGCCATTAACTATACCATCTCTAGAATCCCACTGACTTACTGACTGACTGACTGACTATATTATCTGTTTACCTCTGACTATAGCATGACTTAGGATATGGCATTACGCGTTTATAGTTGAGAGTAATAAGGTTTCCTCGTGGTTCATTATTAACCCTTGGATGTCACAGGCTTCTTTGACATTTTTTCCTTTTTTGACGTTCGTGTAGGTTTACGATCCAAGACTGTATGTATGTAGCCTTTGTTCTTTGACTAGTTGAAATAATGTTTAACTTTCAATAGTAATGACATGAAAATTCGTCTAGAGATGGTGTCGGTGATAATCACAAAAAAAAAAAAAAAAAAAAAAAAAATATATATATATATATATATATATTGCACTCAAGCTTAAACAATTTTTTCCGTCCACTGTACAGGCTGACTGAACAAAGGGAATTGGTGGCTACTTTTACCTCAGGTGTTGGAGGTAATATATTGCCAAGGTCTCACTCTGGTGGCAGAGAAGGAGAAGAACGAGAGAGGACACTGGAATAAACAAACAGCCATCAAGACTCTTATGGCAAAGGTTAGTTGATATCCTCATATAGTCTTTAGATACTAATGACTGTCTTAAGGTCATAATGTCGAATTGAGAATTACTGTATGTGGCATATAAAAGGTGATAGAATGGTTACCGTACATTGCTGGCCTCTGGATCCGATAGACAGATGCTAATTCGAATCCACTCAGTGAAAACTCTGAAGCAAGTTATTCCTCTCAACATAAAGCCACAAAAACGAGGCATAGTTGTTGTTGTTGTTGTTGTTGTTATTGAAGCTTCTCATGGTGTCTGGCCGAGCAGCCCCGTCGAAGCATAGTTACATAATACACCGTTGCTATCTTATGTCATCCCAATCATCATTACAATTATCACCCCATTATTATCATCACCATCATCATCATCTCCTCTCACTATCCACACCAAACATGCACATCCCTCCCTTTGCCTCATCATCACCACCACCATCACTCACCACCTCATCACCCCAACTGTTATTACGAGTTGAATCCACAATAACAACTTTTTCCCTTCATCTGTATGTTCATCACGTTCCTTTGCATCGATAGCTTCCCTCACCACCCTCACCCTCACCCTCAACACCCTCACCCTCAACACCCTCACCTCACCCTGGCTCTCACCCTCCACACCCTCACCTCACCCTGGCTCTCACCCTCCACACCCTGGCTCTCACCCTCACCTCACCCTGGCCCTCACCCTCCACACCCTCACCTCACCCTTGTCACACTACCTAACCACACCGCCTCACCCTACACTCCACTTCGCCATTTCACCTGATAGGTTGATCACACACACACACACACACACACACACACACACACACACACACACACACACACACACACACACACACACACACACACACACCTGCCATCCATACCAAAATAATTGCTTACTGAATCATTTTATTTATAGATAAGGATCCGTTTTCATCATTTGTCTCCCTCCTTCATAATCTCTATATATACACAATCAACTGTCTTTAATTAATATACAATCCCTACCTAGCCTTTTCCCTTTCACTATAGTTTTTCTCCTTTCCCATTGTTTACAGACACATTTTATCAGGTCCGTCTCCTCATCTGCACATACAGCCTTACTTGCTCTATTACCTAACTATGTATATACAGTTCGTCCTCCCTCCCCTCTTTCCTTTCGCGATTTCTGTCTCTTGTTTTGTCTACCCCTTTCTTACCTCTTCAAATTTTCTTTTCACTTCATCATCATGGGTCGATTCCAGAGTCTTTCGTAGTGGTTTGTAAGCACGGAAACGAAGGAATTTTGTCTGTGTTCATGAGTAATGGCTGAATTATTTAATGAATTTGCTGAATAAACTATGCAGAGATCATCATTATCTAACTGTTTTAATAGATTTTGTGAATACGGATTCTCAGCTTTTATAATTTAATGAATTTGGAGAATAAACTATTCAGTGATCATCATTATCTAACTGTTTTAATAGATTTTGTGAATATGGATACTCAGCTTTTAGAAAGTAATGAAGCCTTACAAGTGTGGTTGGTTTGGAAGCTACCAAACAAATACCACTGTGGAATCGACCCTAGATCTTCACACCCATCCCAATCCCAGGCAATCATTCCTCGCCCCTTGTCCACTTTTCGTCCACCTCTTCCCTCGATTACTAGGCCTCCTGTCATTATTGATTTCCTTTTTATCTGCTTTCTCTGGTTTCTTTTTTATCTGCTTTCTCTGGTTCGTTTTTTATCTGCTTTCTCTTCCTTGATATCATCTTCCTCGACCTCCTCTCTTGCTCTCTCTCTTTCCCTCTCTCCCTTCGATTACTAGGCCTCCTGTCTTTATTGGTTATCTTTTTATCGGCTTTCTCTTCCTTCATTGCATCTTCCTCGACCTCCTCTCTCGCTCTCTCTCTCTCTCTCTCTCTCTCTCTCTCTCTCTTTTTTTCCAGCCTCGTCTCTCCCTAACGTCAGCCTTTTGCTCCCCTTCCCCTCCTTCAAGTCTTCCTGAATCTTTCAACGTTTGTTCTACTCTCCCCTCCTCTTCCCTTCCCTTCACTTGTCTCCCTCTCATCCCCTCTTCCTCAACACCTCTCCCTTATCCCTCCTCGTCTCTTTGCTTCTCTTTTTTTCACTCTTCCTTCTCCTATCTCCCTTTCTTGATACCTTAATTCCCCCTCTCACTCCTTCCTCACTTTTCTTCTTCTTTATATATCTCTCTTTCCTTCCCCTATTTTTCCGCATCTTTCCTCCTGTTTCTTCTTCGTTACTCCCTTTCCCCTTCCCCCTTTTTCCTTTATTCTCCCACTTCCATTCTGTCCTCGTCTCCTACTCCCACTCCTTCAATCTCCTACTCCCACTCCTTCAGTCTCCTACTCCTACTCCTTCAGTCTCTCGTCTGTTTCTTTCCCTTCCACTTCACGCCTTCTATATGTTCCTCTCCCCCCCCCCCCCAACCTTGCCTCCCCTCACGCTGCTGCTCCTCCCACTTTTTCCTCTATTCTCACTTACTCCTTTCGTTTTGCACCGACCTGCTCTACTCCCTCTCAGCCCCTAACTCCTCCCACTCACTCCCTGCTTCTCCTCCTTCCGTGCCGTTCCTTCTCCCCTCTTGGCTCTCCACCCAGTCACTCCCACTACCCCTTCCTCTCCTCCCACTCATCCTCACATCTCAGGCCTCCTCTAGTAACCCTTCACTCCTCACGCTCTTTCTCCTCCTCCTCCTCACTTGCCGGTCTTCCTCATCGTAGTCCTCCTCCTCCTCCCTTGCCTGTCTTCCTCGTGTAGTGTGGTTGGCCCGTAAAGCCCCGGGTGATGGCTGGAATACATCATTATGACTCATTTTTATGTCCGCCGTAATAGCAAGCTTGGCAAAAATCAAACACCTTCACCCTTAAAAACAATGAAACCTAAATGAGAAAATATTCATGACTAGCAGTCGAAATGTCTTCAGAAACACGGCATCCGTTTCCCCGGCGGCCGTAAACCCGTCGCCGTCCAGCCCATTAAACAGTCAAGGCGGACGTCACCCAGTCACCCCAAGATTAGAGACCCTTAAATCCGGCGGCCGAAGGGGTGTCGCTGGTGATGGCGGGGTGGACGATGAGGGTTTGGCCTGGAGGAGGGGAGCTGTAGGTGAGGGGTGAAGGGAAGCCGTAGCCGTGGCCAACATGGAGTGTCCGGACGTCGGGTATCTTATCGTGGGGCGCCAAGCAGTCTGTGATGACGCCAGCCGCATGCCGAGTCACGCGTCCCCTCCGCCAGCCAACACACCCATTTCTTACCAACGCACTCATTTTACTCACTCTTTTTAACACGCTTCCCAAAAAGGATGGTTCTCGGTGGTGGTGGTGGTGGAGTTGGGAGGTGGAGGAAAATGGTGGAGTAGAAGAATTTGAGGGTAGAGGAGACAGCAGTTGGAGGATGAAAAGGATGAAGGGTAAATGGTGGATTTGGAAATAGTGTACAGGGGAAATGGAAAAGGAGGAGGAGGAGGAGGAAGAAGGTGTAAAGCGGAGAAACTGTGGGTAGGGGGGATGGAGGGAGAGGAGAGGTGGTGAAATGGAGGGAACTGTGGGTTATGGGAGATGGGGTTGGAATAGACGAGGCATTGTAGAAGGAATAATTGTTGGTTTGGAAGAAGGACGAGGGAAGGGGTTGGTGGAGAAGAGAAAACAAAGGGAATTGGTGTCCGGTAGTCAGAGCTTATTATGTGTTGTGGAAGTATTGTGAAGTTGGTGGAGAGGAGTGAGTTGAGGGGCGAGAAGAGAGGAGTTTGAGTGGTAAGGTGGAGGGAGAAAATTGATGTGAATGTGTAGAGGTGAAAACGGAGAAATGTTGTTGAATTTGGTGGAGGAGATAATTTTGTGAATGATGTCGGGAAATAACGTGGAAAGTTAGTGTAGAAAGTATACATATATTATACGAGAAACAGAAAGCTTTATATATGTATGGAAATATTCTTATAAGCTAAGGAAACGTAAACATCAAATTTATAGTCATGACTGATTTTAGAAAAGACAGAAAAACTCCTACAAAAATAATCAAACTACGAAATAGAGAGAGAATGGACTAAATAAAATGGGGCAGCTATGACGAGAATCATTTGGCCACAGGAGAAGGAGAAAGAAAAGGAATTCTAACACTGAAAGAAGTGTGATTACAGGAAAAAATACCGAGGAGGAGGCGATAATATACAGTCATGTATTCCTGTGTATTATATCGAGTATAAAACAAAATATACGATGCTAACAGACGGGAACACAAACACGTGTCTACCCCAAAGCACTCCCAGGAAGAACGCGAGATGGGATTGGGTGATGGCGAGGGAGGGATGGGGGGGAGGGGAGGGGGGAGTGAGTTGGAGGGGAGGGGGGGAGTGAGTTGGAGGGGGATGATGGAAAGACAGGAAAAGAAAAGTGGAGAAGGAGGAGGAGATGATAGAAAACGCTGAGAGCAAATGAGATGAGGACACAGAGTGGTGGTCATAAAAACAGAATGATCGTACAACACACACACACACACACCACACAGAGGGAAGAGCACACACACCACATAGAGGGAAGATGTAACTGGTGGAAGAGGGGGGGAGGGTAGTGGTGGAAGTAACTGGTGGAGAAGGGAGGTGGTTAGTGGTGGATGTAACTGGTGGAGAAGGGAGGTGGTTAGTGGTGGATGTAACTGGTGGAGAAGGGAGGTGGTTAGTTGTGGAGGTAGATGGTGATGGAAGGTAGGTAGTGATGGAGGTAACTGGTGGAAGAGGGTGGGAGGGTAGTGGTGGAGGTAGCTGGTGGAGGAGGGTGGATAGTTAACTGGTGGGGGAGGGTATTGGTGGAGGAATATGTATTTGAAAGAAACTAACTTTAACTAACTTTTAATGATGGATAAAACTGATGTAGGAAAATAAAGGTATTGTGGTAACTGGTGAAGAAAATGTATGAGGAATTTGGAAGTATCAATATAATATGCAGAATAAACTTCATCTCAGTTCAATCGGGCCAGCGGTTTAAGAATTATAATTAGAGTTATAGATGTGATGTGTGTGAACGTCTTAAGAGTTGACGTTGTGTGTGTATGCGGGTTGTCTCGGCTTAAGACCAACCAGATATTTATTCTCGCGTAACTTACTTTACATTTTATTCTCACGTACAGTACTTACACGGTAGAATACAGTTTCCGTTTTCTGTTGTGTCCGACTAACAGGACTGACTTCACAATACTTCAGCGATGGCTCCAGGGGATATGATAATATCTTCTTTTATCTACTCACCCGTTCAATGTGTCCAAATATTTCGATTAATGTGTAACTGAAACACCAGTAGCCTGTACAATTACGAGCCAAAATTTACTTTACTCTGTACCTTGGTAGGAAAAAATATATAAAGATAACAATCAGTCCATTTTGCATTAATGTTTGTTGTGTTGATAACTATGTATAGACAAGAAAGGGAAACCATCGTTAAGAAAGGATAGCATAACATACCATTACAGCACTATTATCTGGGGTGGATGGCCAGAAATGAAAGCATCGTGAATGTACAGTACAGAACACAGCATTCATTCATTACATTACGTTTGGGAGGCGTAGCATAGCATTAAGGGACAAACCTATGTAGACAACAGAAGAACCACTACACCACAACAATGTCCCACACTCGCAAACAGGCTACACAGTGATTTAGAGGCACATAATCACCCTGGCCGAAAACAACACCTACCAATCCGGCGACAATGCTACCAGGAACAAAGCAGGTTGGATGCCATTGTGAGAGGAAGGAGTGGCAAGGATGGAACAGACCAGAGAAGGGAATGGAATGAGAGGAAGAGATGAGAAAGAGCAAGAAGGAAAAGGATGGGACGAGAGAGAGAATGGAATGGAATGAAAGGAAAAGATGAGAAAGAGCGAGAGGAGGAGAGGTGTTGAAGTTTTGAATCATATGACGTCAATACTAGTGAACCAATTACAACGCTTATCTCGTTTCATATTTGCTTGACCTCACTTAATACTCGATCAGGCTATTCGAAGCAAGCCTAGATACATATTTTGGATTGCGAGTGTACAGTACATAGAATCAGTAATATATAATTATGAAACTGAAGGTCAAAGCGAATTCTTAAAAAAACTACATCAATGTCACTCACTACAACACCATGCCAGTATTGGAAGTCTGACAAAAAATATTGGTAGTCAGAAGTGCTGGTAAATTACCTTGGTTTGTCAATGTAATAATCCGGAAAAAGAATAAAGTTTTAACGAAAAGCGGTCAGGGTGCTTTCAATAGCATCTGATTTCATAATAAATAACACATAAAGAACAACAAAGTTTTACATTGTGTGACCATAATATACCCACAATAGTATGTGATTCTTCAAGTATATTTGATTTAACTGGTGAAAAAGTCTGGGGAATAATGAACCATTTGATATCGGTGTGAAGCTGTAGCCTGTGTTTCAGTGTAGTTCGTTGTATGAAATTGATTATCAGACTACATGATGACACCAATTTTGTCTTTCATTACACAAGAGAGAAAGAGAGAGAGAGATAAAAAAAAAGAGAGAGAGAGTGTGTGTGTGTGTGAATGAGTGAGTGAGTGCGAGAGTGTTTCGATCCATACATTTCTTTTTCTAACGGTCAGGTAGTTACCGGGGCAGACCAGAAATTGAGCAGTTTGCCTGTGTGTGTGTGTGCGTGTGTGTAGTCCGGACAGGAGGAGGGAGGGGGGAGATAGGATGGCTTGGGAGGAAGAGGGGTAGAGGTAAAATTTTTGAGGTAGAGGATAAGAAAGGAGGAAGGGTTTATAGGGAGTAGGAAAGATGTAGTAGTAGGAAGATGGAGGAAAGGGAGGGGTGGAGGAAGAATCTTTTTGGGGAAAGGTAAGAAAGGGGGACGGACAGGAGGAGGAGGAGGAGGGGTGTAAAGGCCATGGAGTGGGGAAGATGTGGGGGGAGGTTGGGGTATGGAGGAGGGGAGGGGGGGAGGAGAGGTGTAGTCGCCAGCAGTCCTCCTAGCCGGCTGCATAGGGCTGGCGGCCACCACACCAGTAACACCTCCTTCCTTCCTTCCACACCTCCAGCCTCTACACGTGTCTGGATAATTTCTGTAAGTATTCTTCGTTCTTTTTATGGTGTTAAATGTCTAGCTGGGACAGTGGATATATATCTGTGTCGTAATGCATAGTTTTGTGATGTTTGTGTTATAAGGGTGTGTTGTAATATAGGTATGTACATAATTACAAGTTGTATTTTATCTATTGCTGGTAAGGTTGAAGAATTGAAAGGTACCTAAGTGTTGAGGGGAGGGAAAGTGATGTAGTAGTTTGATACAGTTGCCGGATTATGCAGGGAGGTCATGTTCTGGTAGCTGTATATTTGAGAGTACTCAGCTGCTATACTCTTTTCAGGAAACTTGCTGCCCAGCACAAGGACTACCCGGGACCCTTCAAGAGGAAATTACTCCGAGCCATTGAAGAGGCAAAGGATCATTCGAGGCCACAACTATCAACAGCCACAGGCCCATCAAGAGTCATAATGAAAAATTAACCACCGCGTTGATGGTAAGTGACCAATTGTATTGTATACCATTTTTAGATTTATTGTGGGGGGAGGTTGGGGTATGGAGGAGGGGAGTGGAGGGAGGAGGTTGGGGTATGGAGGGGAGGTGGGGGAGGAGAGGTGTAGTCGCCAGCAGTCCTCCTAGCCGGCTGCATAGGGCTGGCGGCCACCACACCAGTAACACCTCCCACCTTCCTTCCACACCTCCAGTCTCTACACTCTTTTGGAAAGGACATTAATCCTTGTAAGAATAATACAAGAATATTTCACTGGTAGATACAATACTAGAACAATTTTAATGCATTTGATAGTTTCGTGGTGATATTTGGGAATACTTCAGTTATTCAAAACATTAAAGTCTAGTTAAATCTATGATTATGCCATGTGAAGATTTAAATAATCCGCTGTATGCTAATGGTTTGATTGAAGCCAACTTCTAGTTGTTCTCCTTTTTCTTGAGTCTGAATATAAAATGCTAGATAAATGTAGTTATTTAGATAAATTGGTTTTAGATTCTAAAGCTGGAGACGTAGTACTAACTGCTACGAATTTCCAGTGTCCACATTTAAATTATGGACTTAGAAAATTTATCTTTGCTCTGTTAGATAAAGATATTTAAAACTACATTGTTGAAGTTAATAAAATGTTACTTTGTCAGATCGGAGACGGACCACCAGAGGAAGGATTCAGGGCTGCATCTGATCCAACACCACGGACGAAGGATTCACGAGGCATTGGATCACATAACGAAGACCAGGGATATGCACAGGTAGATATGGTACAGCCATGGCTGATAGTGCTTGACCAGGGTCCAAGGAGTGTTGGAGAGTAACTGAACAGAATTTTCAAATTCACTTGTTCGAATTCTGTTCAGTTGCTCACCAACACTCCTTGGACCCTGGTTAAGCGCCATCAGCCATAGCTGTACAGTATTATATTTATCCACTTGTTATAATGGAATATTACTTTAGATATTATGCAAGAATGTTATATATCAGAATTGGGTTAAACTAAGAAAATGTAAAATTAAAACACCTTAAGTTTAATTTAGAATACTTTAAAGTTTTTAAAATACATCTTTAAGTTTTGAGAAATGCGTAAAATAAATATAAAACCTGTAGTTATGTCAGATTATATTTATTGGCATTGTTGAAAAGATAGTTGTCTCATTTAAAGTTTAAGGGACACTGCGATGTAATCAGAAAATTGGAGGTTAGAGAGTTCTTCAAATATTGGCACTCCAATTCTCATACACGATCACAGGGTCCTTAACATAGGTAACCACTACTTGGTTACGAAACCTATCGGTTTCAATATGTTATACTGGAGATGACCAAAATATATCCTCCAAACAGGTGATTTGGCTGAAGGGTTCATCACGGCAAGTTTCCTTCGTCCTCCATCCCTGTTGGCGAGTGGAGAAGAAGACCCCAAAACTGCTCGATACGCCCTGGTGAACCTTGAAGACGGAGGAAGAAGCAAAATAGAGTACGAACAGTTTCTACCGTTGGATGAACTCTGCTGGAAATTGATGTACAGTCGGCAGCATAAGTTCGCTGTCTTCCACCTGCAACTATGAGCCTAGTGAAGTTGTAACACTATTGAAATGCAGAGATGACAGACACACCTCTCATGGTGTAAGAATAGAAACTGGCTCAGAATATAACTGTGATCATATTACCATTACATGGTGATCGAAGCGAATTTCTGCTGCCGACTGTATAAGTATGGACCCATAAATGATGCTTGCATATTATACAGTATTATTTGTACAGTAAAAGTTAATTTGGTGGAACATCTCAAAATTAATTTCACCAAATCTCCCTAGCCCCTTACATACTCGTCCAATCTGTTCTGCCATCTAACCGGAAGCCTGTCTCTCACGAGGTCTCACAACTTCATTTCCATATACCTTCTTTACAAGATCTTCACCTTGAATTCTCTTCACATATCTAAACTACCTCAATATATTACGCTTCACCCTCTCAAATACTCAATACCAATTGTCTTCTTTCATACCACTCTCATACGCACACACTCATTACTTTCTCCATCCCTCCTGGTCAGTCAACATGCTCCTCTCATATAACTCCTTTCCACTACACCTATTCTAGACTGATGAGCCCTATTCCGTGGTGGCAGGATTACTATGCATGTACTATTTCGTAGTCTCCTTTTCACTTTCATACTCTCACCTCTACCCTTCATAATCCTCCCCAGTGATTCTATGACTTATCTACCCCTAACTGATCTCTCCCTAATTTATCCTTCCATGTTTACACAGAACTGTTCCCGAGTACTTTAAATTCCTTCACTTCAACAATTTCTTCAATTTAAAATCTCTCAACCTAAATTGCTACAAGTGAAGCCGATGCAACTAGTTCACATTTTGCAATAATTCAAGCCAGTCGGAATATGGGTTCAGTACTTGACAGCACCCATTATTCCTGATGACAGTACCGTGTGTGTATGTCCACTGCCTGAATGTACCAACGGGAGACACTTCCTTCAGTACAGTACCTGCAACGCAAGAAAGTTATTAATAATTTCCTTTTAATCACTTGTAAAGGAAAATTAACTAAGTTTATATGTTTATCCCTTCTTTGATGACAATATGAGGAAGAGGAAATATTCTTCAAGGCTATTTGAACCACAGCGTGAGCTATTGAAATCGGAAAATTAACTAAGTACAGTCGCGGTCAATAATCATCATCCACACACATATAGGTATCTCAAACAATTTACTGTTTAATGTTTTCACTTTCACAAATGGTGTTATTGTTTTAAGTAGTGTATAGCTGCTTGTATTAAATTAAAAGATGGTAGTTAACTTATTTATTGGAAAGATTATTATCTAAGGAACAGAAGGAAGCTGTCAAACTCTTACGTGAGTTTCCCCTACTGTATATGGCTGATTATATTTGACCGCGACTGTAGATTTGTTTTCCCCGCATTTATCCCTCCAAGTCTACTACACACCTATATCTTTACAACACTTACATGCTACACCACTATACAGTTCATCTTGCAAAGTGTTATGGCCTTGCATCATACTTTTCAATTCTTGGAAAATATATTAAGGGATTCTCTCACTTTAAACATCTTGTAAGTTCAAGGAAAATACTACCCATCCGAGAATTTCCATTACATTCATAAAAGCTTTGAAAAACAGACACTTTATTACAATAAAATGGTCTTCATTCGATATCACTTGCTGACTACTATAGTTTAACAAATCCCACAAATTTGTACTGAGTTACGTGTTTTTATTAACTATAATTATTAGTCCCCCAAACCAAACATTAAGGAGTACACAACACACCTGTATTTATTGAAGATCGGCGAACAACCACTCGTACCTCTCGTCTCCGAAGTGATTGTTGGTTTAGAATAGAACACAAACACACCCTATCCAACAGCTTGGGTCATATGCCGCCGGTCGAGCAGATGGCTTGAAGACGAGACAAGCTCTGATGGAGAGGGGGTAAAGGCAGTTAAGTTATAGTTGAACTTTAATAGTATTTTGTTCTGTACTAGTTATACATATTTATTCATAAAGTTTAAAGCTAGGTTCTACAGTATAACTTGCTAGTTAACTAAATCACAATTGTTTACTCTTAAAGTTCATTATTATGGTCCTTACGACAGAAAACTACACCACTAACCCTTTAGCTTAAAATAAGATTTATATTTAACAATACCAAGATGCTAAAGTGGGTACAACATGTGTGTACCACTGGGGTGTAGACGTCATTGTTAGTGTCTCCTGATTGGATGGCACACTCACCTATCTCCCTTTCTACCAAGGTGCGTATCATCTCTGACACAACCCTCGAGGTGGTATAGGTTTGTATATTATTGACTCTAGCTCTTCTCTTATTCAAAATATACAATTTTAGTTAATACCATTAGTCCAATGCCTGGAAGACCCTGCAGATGCGGTATGACGAGGGAAGTGGTGGTATATAGAGGGGGACTTTAAGCACGTTGATTAAATCCAATAAGTATTTATGAACTAATTAATATGTTGACTAGAAGAGAATAAAATGAGATTTAAATAGTAAAATATGATGCATATAATAAAATATGATGCATATTAATAGTGATGTGAATATAAAATTCCTTAGTTTCTCTGAATGTGCATTAGATGAGGGGGATATGGATTTCCAACTTCTGTATATGGGAGTGATTAGTTGGGATGTGGGGGTTGCCTCATAAACACCAACACACTCGTAAGATGGAGTATAATTATGCTCTTAGAAGAAATGTCACTTTATGAGTCGGTTATATTTTGGGTACCTATAGAGTAACTGAGGAGACCGACAAAGTGAAGATCAGGCGTCACTATCATCAAATTTGCAAGAACAGAAAGAATATCCAACAGAGTAAAAGAAGGAATTAAAATGAAGGGGACAAGGAGACTGAAATGAGGAAAAGACGGAAACATGTAGGGAAGAGACGTGAAGGATGGGTAGGGAAGAGACGTGAAGGATGGGTAGAGAAGAGGAAGAGTGGAGGAGGGGCCGAAGAGAGAGTAGCTAAGTCTCCCTCCAACGCTGAAGGTGCTAAACTTGCTACAAACTTTTGCTGGCCAATTTGTGACAGAAAACAGATACTCTTGTTCCACATTATCAGGTCTGAGAGAGGAGGTGTTGAGAGGGGGGGAGGCCAGGGGGGAGTTAAATCGTCTATTATAAATATATATATGTGGAAATGTCAAGAGTTCAATAGGTTAAACGGAAGGGACCCAACGAGACTCATAATTCCTCCACCTCTCGGGCCCAAGACAACCTAAATTCGGCACTGTTTTTCCCTTTATAGTATTAAAGATATAACTCCAAACGTAAGGTTCATGTCGTTCGAATCTATCTCATCAACAGTGCACACCCACATTTAATCCAATCTAATCAAAGGCAGGTTAATTAATGAGAGGGGTAAATGTGTTACCTACAAATTAGAACATGATAATCTCTGACTGTACGAGTATGTGTGTGTGTACTGGGAACGAATCGTACTATAATTCATGAATATTAGAACATGGGACGGGGAGGGATAGAGGAGTTGTTGGGGTGGGTGGGCGGGAAGGAGGGACTGGGTAGGGCAGTAGGAGGGGGGGAAGCGTAAGATCTGTGGCATGGAGGAAAAAGTGTTATAAAAATGGCGGCTGTGAGAGAGAGGCAGGGGGCCGCCACACACCCGCCACCCACACCGCCTCGCCACTGAGCCCCACGGCAGCAAGGCGCACCAAAGAGACACACCGGGGCGGCAAACGGCGAAATAAAGGATTAAATGAGGCAGGGAAAACAAGGGGAAAGAGGATTAATAACGAACAAAAGGGTAAAGGCCGAATTTAATCAAAGCGGTGGAGGGTGCGAGCAAGAACGGCAGGGACAACATGCGTCCCAGACAAAAGCGCCACCATCACAGTAGCGGCCGCCGGGGGAACTACTGGCAAACCCGCCTTCAGCTTACTGGCCGAGGGCTAGCCAGGTGGGAGGGGGTATTAGTGGGGATGGAGTAGTGGGGGTAGGGAAGGCAAGAGTGATAGCCTACCTGTGGAAACTTTTTGTGCTGGTAAGGGGCATTTGTGTCACAACATTTCTTTCACCGTGTTCGTAAAAATGTCGAGTAATACACTGTGGTTACTAGTGTATACCTCGTAATGCCTCCCCTCGACGCTCAATTCTAGGGGAGGTTTTCAAGTAATTCATTAAGGAGTTGTGGCCATGTGTTGGTGACGGAAGATTCGAGTGTTCATAGCACTTATAGTCAATAGATAAACATTTCAATATGCTAACTGAATGTACTTTGGCAGAAATCACTGTAAAATTGTCGATACAAAATCTGCTCGAGGTTCGCAACTTGCATTTTTTTTTTCCAGTTTCAGAAGCACGAGTGAACAATGAAGATCACAGTTTCATGTAATGTACAGTGTATCAGTCAAGTTTCATTACTGTTACAAAGGTAATTCCAAACCTACCGCTTCCACCAGTAAGCACAGTTTCCGGACCTTTCAAGTAGAACCAGGTGAACAGAGTAGGTCAATCAAAGTACACTGTGGTCTGTACGTTTGGTACTACACTGCCATACTTGTGTGAATGCAAGGAAAGCAATTTGGTGATACATTTTCGTCATCAGACTTCTCCCAATTCTCAAGTGGTGGCCAAACATTCCGTGCAATACTGTACATAACACGACAATGTGTTTCGAATTAGATATTCGATTAGTGTGTACAAAAGTAATAAGAATAATATTACTGGACGTGACTTTATACTCCAAGAAAATTCGTATCAAGAATTTTGTAAGTCATACTTCAAAGAAGCGGAAGGAACATATGATTCCGTTGTTACGCTGATAGCAGATTGCTTTTAGATCGACAGATTTGGCCATGTGTGAGAAAACAATTAACGCAGCGCATAAGGCAGATGATGTGTAAATAATAGAGGAACGGGTGATTAACGGAAATACATATATAAATAAAACGAGAAGTCAAACTGTTGACGAGATACAGCTGAAGTTCTGTATAAACATTGTGCATTACTTATCTATTCCAGGCTCAAATATGGTTTTGCTAGTGTATTGTTCTATGAAACATAAACATTACATTCCCTGTGTCACATCTTGGCAATATTGGCAAATTTTAAGTATACTGCACAGTTTCTGCCAATAGCTATTTACAAGTAAAATACCAAGTAAATTGAAAGTTCCTCCGAATTAAGTTAGAGCCGTGAGTCTTACCTATGTTATTTAACTTTAGTTTAGCTCAAATTAACAAAATTATACAAAAAAAGCATCTGTACACGAATACACACTGATTATTAAAGTATCAGGAAGCAGGACCCAAAGTGTCTAGGCATTGAGTAATAATATATGGAAAATGTCCACAGGCAAAAAAACATAACTTAACACAAACCTAGTTAGCAAAGGGATTGAAAGTAATAACAAGTATTTTGGTGTATTACATATTCAGAGTATCACTATCTGAAGAAGTGATACACGAAAATACTTACTTTTCTTCTTTGATTTGTGTTGTGGTTGGTTGTGGTTGTTGATGTGGCTATAGATGTAGCCTCATCGTGGGTATGGATGTGGTTATGGTTGTCTGTGTACTGGTATAGTTGTGGTTGTGTGGGTGGGTGGATGTGGGTGTGTGTGGGGGTGGTGGATGTGGGTGGATGTGGGTATGTGTGTGTGTAGGTGGATGTGGGTATGTGTGTATGTGTGGGTGGATGTGGTTACGCGTGTGTGTGGGTGGATGAAGTTATGTGTGTAGGTGTGGTTGTGTGTGTGCTGGTATGGTTGTGACTGTCTGTAGCTATGGTTGTGTCAGTGTGTGGCTGTGTGGTGTGGTGTGGTGGGATGATGTTAGCGCTGGGGGTAATAGTGTGTCTTCTTTAGGACAGTCAGTGTGTGGCCTCTCATTCATAAATACCGTAGGCCTACTGCCCTCATTTTTTGACCACCATATAAAAAACCCACACTAATTACTATCATGTCTACGTTGATGCTAATGGACAGTTTGTAATTTATATGAGCTCTTTACTTGCACCTATATTTTTTGTTACCGGGTTTCCTAATTTGACTTCAACACAATTTGATTTTTCTGATATTTATCATTTTATCACTGAGGGCCCTATTCCTATCCTTTTGAGCAGGCATTGTACACACATTGACAGAACGTAGAATAACTGCGATCACAATAGTGGTATTTATAGTTTTTTTAACCCATTACCTTGTATAGGACCGGACAAAAAAGAAAGACAATATTTTTCTAGTGACTTTCTGCACATTTTTCAGGGTTCGTTAAGAATCCTGTGTAATCTTAGAAGTTTTTTTGCGTCACTCTACTTTGACTTAGAGCCAGAGTATAGAGTGAACTCACCCATGTACTACGGTACTGTTTTAGTATCTGGTATCCCCAAATACTAAAACTGCCCTTCTATTTACATCTATACGCTAGATCACAGTGTTATATATATACCTAGTTGTATGGACCTATAGTTGTGATATACAGCTCGTACTGCCCGTCTCCTTAGCTATTGTTGTTGTCTAATTTGGCTTTATTTTCAAATGTGTATGTGTGTGCGTGTGCGTGTGCGTGTGTGTGTGTGTGTGTGTGTGTGTGTGTGTGTGTGTGTGTGAAGACCTGGGCCTTGGTACACGTATCAAGGCATCATCCAAAATCGTAACACAGATAACATATTATTGTTATTGTTATTTATCAAGAATCTGTTGGGTTTTGCACTAAATATATTTTTCCTTCAACATACCTCACTCTTCCCAAACATTCAATACTAATATTATATTCTAAGGTTTCGTTAATCTCAGTTTAAAAATGCAATGTCTCTTTCCCTTCAAACTCCAATATTTTTTCTTCAAAATTGTACAGTATATGGACAATTTATTCTCTACATATACCTATACAGTACGGTAATTTTATTTACCTGATATTTGTATTTCATTCGCCACTGCCTGCCGTCACTCCACATTTTAAAAACTAAAAACCTTTTCGATATTATTTTCTCATTTTCATTCTCTTTTCGCCTGCGTCGTGGCACATATTGTGAGTCTCGTCCTCTACCCCTTTCCACCCGACTCTTCTACACAACCCACCGCTTCTTAACAAACCTTATAATATTATATGGTACTGGACCATACTGTTCTGTCTGTACATTCATGCTCTTAATCTCGTCGGTTTCTGAGTAGCGAGCCTATGAGGATGTAAAATTAATCTTTATTATGGATTATATTTGGGTGCCTCCCCAGTATGCAGTATATATAACTACAAGTTCTTCGTATCCCTTGAGACAGGGCACACTTGTTCCTACGAAAGACATACAGTACATCCAGCTGCTACTATGCCCTCGACACTGCTATATCTATAATTAATTTTGTCATTACAGCACCTATCATCATTCCAAACTTTCCTCACTTTCCTCATTCATGTCTCACACATGCACACGCACATCGCAGAAATGCACAGAAACGCACACTCATGCACGCACGCACAATGCAGAAACGCACACAAAAACTTAAAATAATTCACATACATTTGTGATTATACAGTAAGAACAAAAATGCTTTAGCTAGATAATATGAATCTCATATTGATTTCAGATGTCTGTAAGTCTACGATGAGAACCACCCACATTTAACATATAGGCCTATACTTAATTAAATAAGAGTAAACTACCGGTAACAGATGAGGCCAGTTGGTTTGCATATACTCCACTAACATATGGTCAGGTATTGTGTATGTCACCTTGAATGAATAGGTTACTTTCAATTTAGCGGCAACAGAAGTGGAATAGGAGTTTTTTTTGCTTAGATTTATTTTATTATTATTACTATTATTATTTTT
The DNA here is from genome assembly GCA_034508575.1 of Petrolisthes manimaculis. NCBI lineage: Eukaryota > Metazoa > Arthropoda > Malacostraca > Decapoda > Porcellanidae > Petrolisthes > Petrolisthes manimaculis. The sequence goes on along the minus strand of JAWZYT010003540.1, from coordinate 106,170 downwards.
TTTTTTTTTTTTTTTAAATCTACTAGTACAATGTAACTTTACATCATGTATGCACTATTGGCGCACGGTGTTGTTTTTGAGAGTTTACAACATATAAAAAGTGTTAGACGACGTAATTGCAACATACAAATATTATTATATAGTTTGTTGTTTTGTAATCAGCGAGTCACTTGGTAGACCATTCATTGCAGTACTTCCAGAACAATATGTTAAGTTCCTTACTGCATGTACTCGTCTGACGTCTCCCTCACCAAGAGAGTGCATGCATGGACCTTCACTACAGTCACTAACCCTGTAATTACCACTATCACGACTACAGCCACCTCCTCTACTTTCATCCCTCCAACTGCAACACGTATACAAGTTTTTTTTCTCAATATTTTCACACATTTCACTAAAAAAAACTATCCTATTTTTCACAATAATGCATTTCTAGGAGGAAATAAGCTGCTTAAGTCAAGCCAATGTTTATGCCTCGTCAACAACAAACAGCTTAAAGCAAAACAGGAATATCTGGGGAGTAAACCTAAAAGTAGCAACAACATTAAGGACACCCTGATCGTGGATGGGAACTGAAGGCCTTTGATTCCTTCTGATTATGCTTTGAAAAACACTCCATCCATATAGGTCGTGTTTCATGGCAATGTTTGAAGGACTCTTTTATCTCCAATTTTCTGACTGCATCACAGGGTCCAATAAACAAAACACGGCATTGCTTACACAGTTGCCAATATAGCAGGTTTTAACGTCACATAGTATACATTTCCGGGGATTAAAGATATTTTTTTTTAGCAAATTAGAATAATTAGAATAAAGTAACTGCATTTTATTATTATGTAGATCTCATGATGGTTGTGAATATATAATCTGCAATAACTTTACTACTACTAAATAACTGTTCATATTCCTTGCAAAATACCTCGAAACTATAAGTAGGGTATACATGTGTTCAGAAGGCCTGTAATTATATAGTGTGTGTGTTCAGAAGGTCTAAGAGTGCACCTGGTATTTTTTCCTCGCAACTTCAATGTGGGTCACTCGATTTCGTCTTTAAAGTTGGAGGAGCCGAGACAGTCTTCAGGTTCGCTCAGGTGTGTGTGTGTGTGTGTGTGTGTGTGTGTGTTCAAGTAGATAATGCGTGCGTATATGAGAGATGTATTCACGATCTACGGTATTATTTTTATAGTTACTTGTGTACATGTGCTGACGAATGAAGTTCTTGATGTAACTGTTTTGTCTGTCATTACCACACTGGCCAGACATGAAAGTTTCACCCGGAAGCTCAATATATTCACTCCAGACTTACGTGCATTACTGTATATCTACTGTATATATCTACTGTATATATCTACTGTATATATCTACTGTATATATCTACTGTATATATCTACTGTATATATCTACTGTATATATCTACTGTATATATCTTTTGACGGGAACCGAAGCATAATGGATAAGATACACCAGATGTTGCCAAAGGGCTACTTGAAATTGAACTTTATCTGTTTTCTTGTTGAAAACGGGGAGATCAGCTTGACAATTCGTGTCGTTTGGTGTTTGCCAGACAATTAGGAATTTATCTGTTATTGCTTACTTGTTGAATTATAGCATATACTCTTGTGTTTGATCGTATCGGTAAGTATGAGTGTAGCATATCTCTAAACTTTGATAAAACAGAGGCTAATACAGTACATGTTCGGGTCAGTGTGTCATAAAGGAATCACCTGTGTACGAAATTGACGATACCTTTTGTAGCGGCTTCGTTGTTGACATCACAGGAGACTGAATGCAGTATTGCTAGTCAAACTCAAATGCCAAGGCAAAGATTAAGGGTATATAACCTGGTGAAATATCATACCATGAATGCCTCAAACCAAATACCAATGTTTTCAGCTTATGGTGTTTTGAAGGGTTGAAAATTCTTACTGGAACGACGTGTATAAGGGTATTTGTCCTATACTGTGTCTGGCTAGAAGTAAAGGGGACAGAAGTTATTAACACACAAACGAATATTCTTATGGATAATTTGTACAGACTTTTTTTTTTTTTTTTTTTTTTTAAGAAAAGAGTGAGGATCTAAAAATTCTAAAGGCTGATAAAATGCGCTACTTAACATTCAAAATATTTAAAGTACCGCTATGCTTCCTAAATTTGCAAATAATGGCTAAAGCTTCCTTCCTCGCACTTCACGCAAAAATATTACCCTGCAAAACGTGGAATACTCAGCGACCCAACCCACGTATTCGCTAACTAACCGCAACACCATTTCGCTTTGTCATATTATTACACGCTGTGCTCAATAACTCTCCTGCTCGTTGGTCACCCCGAACCTGCTACCACTCTCCACAATTTGGCGGTTTTACTACGACGGAGGGTGTAAATTATTTCTACTATTTACAAGAACCACACAGACCAATAATAATAGATACATAGTAAAATTTGACTTTGGTGTATGGACAGTGAACCTCTAGTGTATAATTATTTCTACTATTTACAATTTTACAAGAACCACACACACAGACTAATGATAATAAATACATACAGTTGTAATATTTGACTTTGGTGTATAGACAGTGAGCGACTATTGTGTATTTTAGTGGGTGTCGCTGTTTTGTCCCAAGATTAAATTGTAATTCGTGAAATATTTTGACACACGGGGAAATATAACAGATGTTTAGCCCATCACCTTATATAATATTATTTTCACCATATTTCAAGCCACGACACGACGATTGGCTCTCACTCACTGTACTAACACAGACAAAAATAGTATCGCTGTCTTGTCCGATGATTAAATATTTATAACTCTTTAAATATAATGAAAGTCCCACTACAACGTGTTCATGCCTAATATGGTTTGATCTTTGCCTTATGTTTTCACCAATTTTCAGGACAGGATGTTTGTCTTTGATAATACTGTACACTGAAACTATCAAATCTAATGTTTCAAAGATCATTCAGAATCATCGGAAGCTGTACAGATTCGGCAATTTGACACTCGTGTTTGTGGCTGATGGTCTGTGTTGGTTTGTTGGTGTTGGCACGTAAAACCAAACACAAGATATTATATTTCCAACCTCTTAAGCACACTTGACTTTTAAGTGCGCCATATATGTACTTTATAATACCTTGAGGTAACCAAACGTATGTGGTGTTGGGTCATTATAGTAGACGTGAGTACATTATGTGTTTAGATCCTTACTATAAAAAATATTTGTTCACGAGAAGGTTAAATTAAGATTCAGCTAAAACTAGACCATTACGACACGACCAACGTCAGCATGAAAATATTGTTCACTTCAAGCTTACCTTCAAACTAGTGTTCTTTAACACTAGTTTAGTGTTCGTCAATATATATGACTTATTGAAATGGGATTTCAAATCTGCAATAGTAACTGTATGATAATGTTTATTTTTACCCTGATAAATAGACAAAAGTTCATTTGAGTTATTAAATATTTTTTTTATAACAGACTCAGACATAATTCTATTGTAAAACTAAACTAAGCAGCTTAGCACTCATGAACACCAAGTGTCTTCCTCGGCCATGAATGCGGGCAATGTGGGCGTGGCTGAGGCTGCCAAACCACGCCCACTGACTGCTGCATCGTGGGAGGCACCAGGCACAGTGGCGCCTCAGACAAGAGTACCACCTCAAACACCACCTACACCACAGACAACACTGACACCACACACAACAGTAACACCAGAGACATCAGTGACACCACAGTGACACCATCTATACCTCAAACACCATCTACACCACAGACAACATTGACACCTCAGACCACAGACACTACCTACACCTCAGACAAAAGTGACACCACACAACAATGACAACCCAGACAACAGTGACAATTTAGACAAGAGTGACACCACAGACAATAGTGACAACCCACACAACAGTGACAACCCAGGCACCACCTACACCTTCAACACCACCTACACCTCACACACTAGTTGGACCTAAAACATGTCACACGTAGTGGTAATGAAGGACGGAAAAGGAGGAAGAGGGAGGAGATGTGAAAAAAAAACACGAGAAATTAAATACCCCATTCCCTGATACAGGATAAATAAGTATAATAAACAGAGACACACACATTAAAAACACAGAGCTAACTAACACTGTAATTTCCTTCTTGGGTTGAGCAGAGAGGATTGAGCACACCATTTTATATATAACCTTCGTGTTCAGATTACGAAAACCACAAGTAAAATTAATCTCAAAATCAGTGTGTTGAAGGAAGGCACAGTAAATGAGGAAAAAGGTCCCATGACGATGACACTAATGAAGCAGAAGACGACTATAGTGGTTGTAATAATTATGATGAATGGTAATGAGAGTAAATGACCAGACGGGGGTAAAAAGTGGTGGCTGATGGGAAGGGAAGAAGGGATAATGCAAGGGAAAAAGGGAGTAAGAAAGAAGAGAGAAAAAGGAAAGAGGGAAATGAAGGGAGAGAGAAAGGGAAGGGAGTGATGAGGGAATGAGCTCCATGACAGAAAAAAACAAATTAGAATGGGCGAGGAGAGAGCGTGTATGAGAGTGTGTGTGAGAGAGAGAGTGTGTAAGAGAGAGTGTGTGAGAGAGAGTGTGTGAGAGAGAGAGTGTGTGTGTGAGAGGGCGTGTATGAAGGGGAATATTTGGGAAAAGTGTGTATACATAAAAAGGCAGGGTTGGAATATAAGAATTCATGGGACGGACAAAATTAGGAAGATGAGGCAACTACCTTCGCATATTATTATTATTATGGTATGAGGAAAAGGGGAAGACAAGGCGAGGGAGGGAATGGAAAGGGAAAGGGAGAGAGAGAGAGAGAGGGAAAAGATAAAATGAAAAGGATGAGGAATCAAGGATAAAGGACGAAAGGGGAATGAGAAAGAAAGAAGAAAATTCATTGATAAAATGATAGTAGATGAGGGAAAACAACAGAAATATTTGAAAATAAACAATGGTGAAATGAAACTGACCAATATCATAAAAATAATAAAATGACAGAGAAAAGAGACAGACATAAAGAACAATAATTCATAGAAATGGTTAGGTGAAGGATAAAAAAAGGGAGAAATGAGAAAGGTAGGTGGGTAAAGAGGAGAAGGAAAGGGAGAGACAGAATGGAGAATGAATAGCAAAAAACGAAACAGATAATGGAAAGGTAACAAGGAGTGGGATTAGAGGAAATGAAAGACAAGAATAGACACAGGCACAAGGAGAAAGACGGGAGGTAGAGGAGAGAACAAGGAACAGAAAACCAGTGAACTTTATAAAGACGGAGTAAGTGGAAACTAGATAAAGAAGACAGAGAAAGGAAGAGTAGACAGAGGTGAGACAGACGAAAGGGGAGACGAGGAAGTGGGTGGAGGAAACAAAGATCAAGGAAGGTAAGAAGACAGACAGACAGGAAAAGGGCAGAGGACACGGTGAGGGGTGAAGATGAGTGACACGTGCACGAGGACACAAAAAACCTCTGGGCTCTTTTTTAATCATGCGAACAGAACGCTTTTGTCATGCACAACAAAGGGTCCGTCTCAGTACTTAACAGCTCCAGGGTCACACGCGCCCCCTTCATCCACACGACCCCACGCCTCCTTACCCTGGCCCCCACGCCTTGCTCTCCTTCCCTGACCCCCACACCTCCTTACCTTCGCCACTGGCTCCCACGCATTGCTTTCGTCCCCTGAACCCCACGCCTCCCTACCTTAGCCACTGCCCACCATACCCTCCTTCCCTCCCCTGACCCCCACGCCTCCTTACCTTCGCCACTGGCTCCCACGCCTTGCTTTCCTCTCCTGATCCCCACGCCTCCTTTCCTTCGCCACTGGCCCCCATCTTCTCTATCTCGGCTTACTGGGTATGGGAATGGAATCTAAATGAATAATGGTATGCCAAAAGATAATGATAACAACAAAGTATGCACCACTACTTTCCAAGCCGTGTAGTGGTCATTGGGGATGGGTGGGCTTCATCTATAGTTATCCTTCACCCTTATTTGCCTCTGCTCAGGACATCAGGAGGCAGACTGGGGAGGTGGAATAGGTGTCGGTAAATAAACAACAAAGGTGAGTACAGGTGAGAATTGATGAGGGAGGGTACATGCGAACAGGTGAGTACGATTGAATGAAGGTATGGGCAGGTGAGTACTGGAAATGGGGTAGGTGAGTACAGATGAAGACACGCACACGTACCCTAAAATACACACACACTCACACACACACACACACACACACACACACAGGCTATATATACACACGATTAATCAATTACATTCAGTTGCAGAGGCGGTAGCAACAGGTGGAGCCAACCAGCACTCCCTGCCTCACTCACTCACTCACTGCACACTCACTCGCTTTACACTCACTCACTCACTCGCTCGCTCTACACTCACTCACTTCACACTCGTCATTACTTCACTCACTCACTCGCTTTACACTCACTCACTCGCTTTACACTCACTCACTCGCTTTTCCATCTTTTACTCATTCATTCACTCATTTTCTCATCTTTCACTCACTCACTCTCACTCATGACTTGGTGAGGAAGAACACTCCTCTCAACAGACTCTTTCTTCTCCTTTCAAGTGATGAGAAGGGAAGGTGGAGGTAGAGGAGACACGGAGCAGGAGAAGGAAAGGTGAAGAAAGGGAAGAAGGGAAGAAGGGAAGGAAGGAAGGATGAAGAAAGGGAAAGAAGGATGAAGAAAGGGAAAGAAGGATGAAGAAAGGGAAAGAAGGATGAAGAAAGGGAAGGAAGGAAGGGAGGATGAAGAAAGGGAAAGAAGGATGAAGAAAGGGAAGGAAGGAAGGGAGAAGAAAGGGAAGGAAGGATAAGAAAATGAAGGAAGAAAAGGAAGGATGAGGGAGAGGTGGGATGAGGGAGAGGTGGGATGAGGGAGAGGTGGGATGAGGGAGGGAGGTAGAAGGAGGGAGGAGGGGAGGGAGGGAGGAGGGGAGGGAAGGAGGGAGGGGGAGTGTAAGAGAGGTTCGCCTAAGAGCATCCATTGAATCCGACAAAATCCGGGGCCGACAATTAAGAGGAAGCAAGGCCAGTCCTCCTGAATACTAAGACACGCAACATGACCACCCTCCCTCCCTCCCCTCGTCCATCCCTCTCTCTCCTCCTCCTTTCCCTCTCTCTTCTCCTCCTCTCCATCCCTCCCCTCGTCCATCCCTCTCTCTCCTCCTCCCTTTCTTCTCTCTTCTCCCCCTTCCCTCCCTCCCCCATCTCCCTCCCATCGTCCTTCCCTCTCCCTCCCTCTCCCTAACTCCCTCCTTCACTCTCTCCCTCCCTCACCCTTTCTCTTTCACTCAAAAGCTCCATCTCTCTATTTATTTATTTTTTACATTTCTCAACCCCATTTTTTTCTTCCCTATTTTATCTCCCCCTCCTTCCTGTCTTCTCGGGGGGGAGGGGAAGAAAGGAAGATGGGTAAGAGAGAGAGAGAGAGAGAGAGAGAGAGAGAGAGAGAGAGAGAGAGAGAGAGAGAGAGAGAGAGAGAGAGAGAGAGAGAGAGAGAGAGAGAGAGAGAGAGAGAGAGAGAGAGAGAGAGAGAGAGAGAGAGAGAGAGAGTGAGAGTGAGAGTGAGAGTGAGAGAGTGAGAGTGAGAGAGAGCACCAGCACCAAACACGAACTCAAACCAGCCCAAACTTCCTCACCTGCCCAGTAAAGTTTTGACAAATGTATCTCTTTTTCCTCCTCATCCACTTCTTGAACACGTACAAGGCTGCTAGAACTCACGCACACGCAAACGCACACGCAAATACTCACACAGCACACGCGAACACACCATCCACACTCGCACACACTCCCTACACACGCCACCGTCACCACAGAACCAAATATTCAAACGTATGTACAGTCGTGGCACATAATCCTTGACCATGTAGACTTCCCCTTACACCCTGATTAAGGATTATGTGCTGCGACTGTACACGCCTTATTAAACACAAACACAGACACTAGCATAATATATACACCATTACAAACACTCTCAAACTTCCACACAGACCCATGCAACTATTTATTTAATTTTGTGCATCAATTAAATAAATATCTTGGGTTTCATTTTTTTTTTATGCTCTGATTTCATTAACGTCAATAACAATTCTCCTGTATATTATTATTTACATATAATAATATACTATAGTACTAAAGTGGTACCATAGACAAAGTTGCCCGAAGACCTAATAATAATAATAATAATAATAATAATAATAATAATAATAATAATAATAATAATAATAATAATAATAATAATAATAATAATAAAAGGTTCTTCTCACTCACGACGCGGTTATTGAAAAAAGATATACACCTTCCTTCCACAGAGAGAATTGAAGAAGAGTCGGGCAAATAAGATTATATATAGTGTAAAGGAAGAAATATTTAGTTTCCTAAGAAATTTAATAAAAAAGAACTTTGTCATAATATTCGCTTAATTAATTATCGTCAACCTCTTATGCTGATACCCGATTTAAATCAGGCATTGAAGGAAAAAAAAAGCATAGGAAAATGATGAGAAGTAGAGAGAGACAGATGTATAGATAGAGAAAAGTGTAACTAAAGAAATAGACAATGGACAGACAAATATCTTGATAGCTACTATAAACACACACAGAAAGATATATATTATAGGAAAGACAAACAAATAAAGAAAACCGCTGGAGAGAGAGAGAGATAAAGAGTACGAGAGAGAGAGATAAAGAGAGCGAGAGAGAGAGATAAAGAGAGCGAGAGATAAAGAGAGCGAGAGAGAGAGATAAAGAGAGCGAGAGAGAGACATAAAGAGAGAGAGTTAAAGAGAGCGAGAGATAGAGAGAAAGAGAGAGAGAGAGCGAAAGAAACAGAAGGAGAAAGAGAGAAGGTAAGGCCGGAGGAGGAGGAGGAGGAGGAGGGCAGACCGACAGCTGCTAATGACAGTGTTAATTTGGCTGGAGATCCATCCAAACTCTCGTCATCTGTTTTTCCCATTATGGCTCACTCTGTCCGAGAGGCTCCGATGGGTACGATGGCGAAGACGAAGGAGAAGGAGGAGGAGGAGGACGAGGAAGAAGGAGGAGACGGATGGGGAAGAAGAAGGAGAAGGAGACGGATGGGGAAGAAGAAGGAGAAGGAGACGGATGGGGAAGAAGAAGGAGAAGGAGACGGATGGGGAAGAAGGAGAAGGAGGAGGAAGTAGAGGAGATGAAGGGAATGTGAAGGAGAAGGAGGAGGAGGAAAAAGAGGAGATAAAGGGAATGTGAGGGAGGAAAGGATTATTCGATGGAGAAGAAGGAGGAGGAGGAGTTGGAAGAGGAGGAGATAAAGGGAATGTGAGGGAGGAAAGGATTATTCGATGGAGAAGAAGGAGGAGGAGGAGATGAAGAGGATGTGAGGGAGAGAAGGAGTATTAAAAAGAGAAGACGAAGAAAGGGTTGAAGAGAATGTGTAAGGGAGGAGGATTTACGATGAGGAAAACGAAAATAGAATAGACAAAAGGGGGAGGAATTTCTATGGGTAAAACAAAGAAAAAATAGGTATAAAAAGAAGAGAATGTGTGGGGGAGAAGGTTCATTAGATTGAAAATTGTGGGACACTGTGGGAGAGAATAAAAGAAGCGATGAAAGTGAGAGAAAGGAACAACAATATGAAAAAAAGATGATTTGGTATGAGATGGGCGAGATATCTGGGACATCTTGGGAAAATATATATGGGAGAGGGAAGAATTATATAGAAACGGGGGAAGAAGTAAGGAAATTAGAAAAGAATGATCGAAAATGGGCAAACGAATTGAAAGGAAAAAAACAAACTTGAAACTAAGGTAAAAAAATATCATGAGTAGTTTCTTTTGTATACCATTAACAATTTTTTTTTTTTTTTTAATCCGAAAAATCAGACAGACACATGCAGACAATGAGAAGCGATCTGATTACAATACCCTACATCTGGGGAAATAAATATGAGGTGCAGACTAATATTAGATCATTCCTAAACCCATTCGTGCACGAGAGGTTTAGAATCACGTGCTTTATGGTCACCTAATTGTCCTAAAAAATATCTTAGGTTTATCCCTACCTACAGTAAAACACATGACGCACTTAGGAGTCAAGCAGGCACGAGGGTGTCGGTGTTGATCCCGTCAAAGTCAATCCAATAATATATACAATTTTTATTTTTGTGGGGGGAGGGGTTAGGATGAGGAAAAGGGGGAGAGGAGGAAGGGGGTAGGGGATGAGAAGGAGCGGGGGTAGAGGGTGAGAGAGATAGGAGATGGAAGGGGGAGGATGAGGAGGAGGGAGGGAAAGGAGAGGAGGAGGAGGGGGGGGGATAAAAAGAGGAGAGAGATAGGAGGAGGAGAGAGATAGGAGGAGGAGAGATATAGAAGGGGGGGGAGAGATAGGAGGAGGAGAGAGATAGGAGGAGGAGAGAGATAGGAGGAGGAGAGATATAAAAGGGGGGGAGAGGATGACTGTGGGGAGGGAGGGGGGCGTCAGGAACTGTACGATGAATTACAAAATGGTTGCTGTTCAAAATTTCTGGCTCGCGTCCACAGGTTTTGCATGTAAGTGAAGGGCCGCCAATAACATAATGGTGACGACACACTGCGGCATTACCAACCCACCCACCAACCCACCAGCCAACCCACCAAACAACCAGACAACCAACCAACCCACCAACCAGATAACCAACCAACCCACCAACCAACCAACCAACCAATCAGCCAACCAACCAACCAACCCACCATCCAACCAACACACCAGCTAACCAACCAACCCACCCACCAGCCAACCCACCCACCAATCAACCAACCCACCAACCAGCCCACCAACCACCCAACCAACTCTTCCATGCTGACCAATTTTGATAATTTACAATTCTGCTTTTTATTTTCATTTTTTAATATTTTTACTGTTGTTGGCAAAAGTTACGTCTGTCGTTAATATTGTAGAGAGAAAAATGTATAATTATATGAGTAGATTCCGGCAATGACAGTTAGGTAAAAAATTAGTTAGCTTGTTAGTGAGACAGACAGACAAGATGCCTCGAGAGCATAATTCGATTTTCTTATTTTATTTTTATTTTTTATTTGCAGTGCTCAACTTATTTCCTCATGTCCTTCCATTTCCAGCTGGGTATCAGTTCGCAAAGAGTGACGTACGTGTGTGCGTACGTGTGTGCGTATGTGTGTGTGTGTTGCCATTGATCTACACCTCGATAAAGATATTACGGTAACTTATATATCCAGAGTAAAAAAAAAAAAAAAAAATCAGAATGGGATGTTAAAGGACAAGTTAGTAGCCTAATCGCCATGGATCAATAACGTAATGTAATGGAGTACATAACAAAACAAAAAATATTCCTTGATTACATGCTAGTGAAGGAGTGGATATGATATTCAGGACGCGACCTACCTAAAAAAAAAAAAAAAAAAATACACTCCGATATTTTTGGGAATTAAACTTTTAGGTGAAATTCGGGGTGCGACTATCTGTATAAAAAAAAGTATATGTATATAAAAAAATATATATACACAGACATAAAAGGGGAAAACAGGCAAACGAATTTCATCCAGCAACTTAATATTAAAAAAGGAGGGATATTATTCTAACCGTGGCACTTATCCGATATCCCCGGTTGAGACGCAGGATAAAATGTTGCTAAGTGTTGGAAAGGGTATGTAATAATGGGATAATTAAACCTTGTACCTGTAACTATATCATTTCTGTTTGTATAACGCAGAAGTGGGTGAAGGAACACTAGGATATCCAGCTGTAGAATCATTTACACATCCTTACATTACCTAGATTACCAAGATACCACCTAGATACCACCTGGACACCTAGATACCACCTACGTAGATACCACAGTACCACCTAGAAACCACCTGGATACCACAATACCACCTAGATTCTACCTGGACGACACCTGGATACCACCTAGATACCCCAATACCACCTAGACACCACCTGGACACCTAGAAGCTATTTTGGACATATCTTCGGCTGGGAATCGGATTATGACAAAACTTTTCTCTTCCATTGCTACAGATTACGGCCAAGCAAAATGAGTATATTAACACCTCCACTCTCTCCACCATTTCTCTCCACTCTCTCCACCATTTCTCACCACTCTCTCCATCATTTCTCTCCACTCTCTCCACCATTTCTCTCCACTCTCTTCACCATTTCTCTCCACTCTCTCCACCATTTCTCTCCACTCTCTTCACCATTTCTCTCCACTCTCTCCACCATTTCTCTCCACTCTCTCCACCATTTCTCTCCACTCTCTCCACCATTTCTCTCCACTCTCTTCACCATTTCTCTCCACACTCTCCACCATTTCTCTCCACTCTCTCCACCATTTCTCTCCACACTCTCCACCATTTCTCTCCACTCTCTTCACCATTTCTCTCCACTCTCTCCATCATTTCTCTCCACTCTTTCCACCATTTCTCTCCACTCTGTGTGTGTATGTGTGTGTGTGTGTGTGTGTGTGTGTGTGTGTGTGTGTGTGTGTGTGTGTGTGTGTGTGTGTGTGTGTGTGTGTCTGCCTCGTCTTGTTCTTCGTTAATTTTCCATCCCATTTTCTTGTCTCCCAAAGTTTTTTCTTTTTCTTCCTGCAAGTCTGGTTTTCACTTTTTTTTTCCCTCCTCTTTCTCTCTCTCACCTTCTTCCTCTTCTTTTTTCAATCCCATCTTCTCCTCTGCCTAGTTATATTATTATCACGTGTTCCCTTCTTTTTATATTTCATTTCTCTTTCCTTCCTCCCTTCCATTCATTCATCAAATCTCACTATTCCACATTCTTCTTCTGTTTTTCCTTATTTTCTTTACCTCCTCCTTTCTTACTTTACTATCCCCTGCTTCTATCCTCCTTTCATACCTCTGCATCCTTCTTCATTCATTCATTCATTATCTTATCTGATTCTCCTTCCATTTTCTTTCTACTTCCTTCCTACTTTCTTCCTACTTCTTTTCCTTCCTATAGACTGTTTTCCTTTACTCCATCCCTCTATCATTATTTAAACTTCTTTCATTTATCTTTCCTTCCTACTTACGTTTCTTCCTTCTTTCTTCTCCTCCTTTTCTTTCTCCTTCCTTCCTTACATTTCTTCCTCCATTTTATCTTCCTTCCTTTCTTCCTTACACTACTTGTATCATTCTTCCCCTCCACCTTCTATTCTTTCCTCCCTTCATCCCTCCTTACACTTCTTCCTTCTTTCTGCCCCTCCTCCTTTTCTTTCTCCTTCCCTCCTTCCTTCCTTCCTTCCTCCTGCAGCTAGGGAATGGCGTGTCAATTAGCAGGAGGTGTGGTGATGTGGCTGTTTGGTGGTGTCAGCAGTGATGGAGCAACTCTCTCACTCTCTCTCTCTTTCTCTCTCTCTTTCTCTCTCTCTCTCTCTGTTTCTCTCTCTGTCTTTCTCTCTCTCTACCTATCTGTCTATCTATCCATCTCATATATGAATAAATAAACGCGCCTTAGAATGATGTTCAATAATGTGTGAATTCACATTGTACGTGAGATTGTAATACAAGAATGGCCTTGAAACAACACGGCCCACACTTGGCCCACACTTGGTCCACGCTAACCCACACACACATCATACCTACACCATACATACATACATACATACATACATACTTACATACATTACTGTATATATATAAACTCGAAGTTGTGAAAGGTGGGGGAATGAAGGTAGGCAGGTGCATGGGTGATGAGGCACGTATAGGAGGTAGGCAAGTAGGAGGTAGGCAAGGTAGGAGGTAGGCAAGGTAGGAGGTAGGCAAGTAAGAGGTAGGCAAGTAGGAGGTAGGCAAGTAGGTGGTGAGGCAGGTGGTGAGACAGGTAGGTGGTGAGGCAGGTATGGGAGGGGAGGGAGTAATGGGTAGTGAGGCAGGCCATGACAGACACACCCGGTAATCGATAAGTGTCATTCAATTTCCGCCAACATAATTAAAGAGGCAGGAGACACCACTTGCAGCCTCTCCTCTTCCTTCTCCCATTCCTTCTCTTTCTCTTTTTCTCATTCCTTCTCTTCCTCTTTCTCCCATTCCTTCTCTTCCTCTTTCTCTCATTCCTTCTCTTCCTCTTTCTCCCATTCCTTCTCTTCCTCTTTTTCTCATTCCTTCTCTTCCTCTTCCTCCCATTCCTCCTCTTCCTCTTTCTCCCATTCCTCCTCTTCCTCTTTCTCCCATTCCTTCTCTTCCTCTTTTTCTCATTCCTTCTCTTCCTCTTTCTTTCATTCCTTCTCTTCCTCTTTCTCTCATTCCTCCTCTTCCTCTTTCTCCCATTCCTTCTCTTCCTCTTTCTTTCATTCCTTCTCTTCCTCTTTTTCTCATTCCTTCTCTTCCTCTTTTTCTCATTCCTTCTCTTCCTCTTTTTCTCATTCCTTCTCTTCCTCTTTCTCCCATTCCTTCTCTTCCTCTTTCCTCCTTTCCCTTCTTCGCCTTCCTACTTCATATATTTCTCCTCTACCTCCTCCCCCTTCCCCTCATTTTCCTTCTCTTCCTCTTTCTCCCATTCCTTCTCTTCCTCTTTCTTCCATTCCCTCTCTCCTTCCTATACTTCACATCTTTCTCCTCTCCTCTCCTCCTCCTCCTCCTCCTCCTCCTCCTCTGTCTACTGTTTTTCATAGGTTTTCTTTTTCCTATCATTTTCTTTTCCACTTCCACCTCGTCGTCGTCGTCGTCTTTCACTCTTTCCTTCTCTGACTCGTCTAAAAATAATTACACAGGTACCGATACATAAATTTTACTTACAAGCTGGTCCGCAAAGCAACATCACGGATCGAAAAGGTTATGAACGTATTTCCCTGTAGTTAAATGACTATATGATTTTTTTCCAACTCTTTGTCTGATCTTGCATGGAACCCAAATCAGACCTCTTATCCTTCTGTCCCATTCTGCTTATTATTATTTCATTATTTCACTTTCTCTTTTTCTTCCCGGTGACTCCTCCCTCCATTTCCTCATTTCTCTCTTTCCTTCACCTCCCTTTCGTTCCTCTTATGTGTGGTTTGGAGTCCATCTTTGCCGCTCCTCAATTTCCCTCCCATAACTTCCACTATCTCCCTTAACTTTCGCTTTTCCCCTTACCTTAGCTGCCACATTCCCCCATTTAGCTGCTATACATTCCCTTCTTTAATTTCCTTCACTTTCCTCCCTTAACTCACTCCTCACTTTTCCACCCATTAATTTCACCAACCCCATTGTACTCCTTCACTTTCCTCTCTCAACTTGTTACTGATTTCATTCTTATAACATATTCAGATTCCTTTCATAGCTGTTTCCTCACACTGTCCTTGCGAAGAGATTAAGGGAAAACAGTAGAAAGATTAAGGGAGAACAGTAGGAAGAAGCGAGATGGGAGAAGGTAGAGAGATGGTGGGGGAAGCGAGGTATGGGTGGAGGGGAGAGGGAAGTGGGAAAGCGAGGTGTAATAAGGGAGAGAAGGAAGGGGGGGTAAGGAGAGGTGTATGAAAGGAGAGAGGGAAGGGGGGGAATGAGAAGTGTATGAAAGGAGAGAGGGACGGAAGGGGGGGAGAAAGAGAGGTGTATGAAGGGAGAGATGGAAGGGGGACAGGGGAGGGGTATGAGGGGACAGAGAGAAGAAGGGGGAGGGTTCTTTATTCCCATCAGAGGAGGGAGATGGACCAAGTCTGATGAAGTTTAATGAATACAAATTAATTATTTCTGGGCGGGCGGCTGCGGCGTCATGAGATGGTTAATTAGTGCTGCTAGAAAACGGCGCCTCGGGTTAATTATTGGCCACAGAAAACGAGGAGCGCTCTTCTGGTTAATAAGTGGAAGGGGACGGAGGGAGAGGTGGATGGATGTGGCTGTGGGATATGGGCCTTGGTTGGAGTGACTGTGTTAGCCAGATTTGTAGTGACAGACAGAACACAGTGAGAGGGAAGGAGAGATATAGGAGAGATAGATGGAAGGAGATGGGGGGAGAGATGGAGGGATAGGGGGATAGGAGAGATGGAGGGAGGTGGGGGAATAGGAGAGATGGAGTGAGATAGGGGGGATAGGAGAGATGGAGGGAGGTGGGGGGATAGGAGAGATGGAGGGAGATAGAAGAGATGGAGGGAGATAGAGATAGGGGAATAGGAGGGAGGGAGGATGCTGAATCACTTTATACAAGGTTATAAACTTTTTTTACTTTTTCTCGTTGACATTGCAACAGTAGAGATAGTCTGCCCAGCCGAATTTGTACTGGGAGCACACACACACACACACACACACACACACACACACACACTTAACTTACGAAGATCAGAAAACAAATCACATCATTGTTTTGTGACATAATTTGAAGGATTCATTTTCCCTCTGATTTACCGTCGATTTTATTTCTCCCCTTCAAATGTCCAAAATCCTGAGAGACGAGCCCGAGAATGTTAATTAGTTAAGGTAAAAGGTAATGGTAGCCAGGTTACTTAGTGAGGGGCGGAACACAAGGTTAGCTGGCTAGGGTTAATTAACATAAGTAACAGTTAATTATACCTGGTTAATTAACATAAGTAACAGTTAATTATACCTGGTTAATCATTGACTGAGTATGATGAGGTACAGTTGTAATGTTTACTGTACACTCGTCACCAAAAGTCCTAACTAACAACCCTCAAGTCTGGTGATGTTACACGATTTTCTCTATTCATGAAAAAAAAAAAAAAAAAAAAAAAAAAAAAGATAAATAAATAAATGAATAAACAATTGGTATTTCTTTCGATACTTTTTTTTTTTTGCGTGGGTATAGGTTTTCGTAAATTACACCTGGTCTAATGCTCCCCAAACATAATTATATATATAGATCACACCATGATTAACGGCACTGTCTGCTAATTACTGGGAAAGGCAATTCATTATCGGTTTGGGTGGCATCGGGGCCAAGGTGGCAGACCATCAAGGGGGTGCGGGAATAGGGAGACAGGCTTGGGGGGGGTTTGGGGGTGAGGGAGTAGGGGACAGGCTTGGGGGGGGGGGTAAGGGAGTAGGGGACAGGCTTGGGGGGGGGGTGAGGGAGTAGGGGGACAGGCTTGGGGGGGGGGTGAGGGAGTAGGGGGACAGGCTTGGGGAGGGATAGTTAGGGGGGCGAGGGAATAGGGGACAGGGTTTCTACCCCCCTCAAGCCTGTTCCCTTATTCCCGCACTCCCCAAACACCCCCCTCCAAGCATGTCCCCTACTCCAGCACCCCCTTAAGGACCCTGTGATCGTGTATGAAAATTGGAAGGTTCTGATTCCTCCTGACCATGCCACGAAACAAGCTCCTTCCATGTAGGTAGTGTTTCGTGGCAATATTTGAAGGACTCATTTATCTCTAATTTTCTGACTATACATCACAGGGTCCATTAAAGAGTGACTGTCGTTAGTCGATGGGTCACATAATTAGCAACAGTTTGGGACAAGCAATTACCATGATGAGAGGTAAGTTTGAAGCATAATTACCACAATTACCGGATTGGGGCAACATTTTTACTTATTTCGTCGGCTAATTAACCAGGTAGATGTGCAATGACGTGTTTGATTTTAATATTAAATACCCGTGTAAACCAAGTACTGACTGATTAAGTGTATGAAAATAATAAACCTGCCGATTGTCGTGTTGCCTAATCACCGCTCGGAGTACCTGTGATGTTTTGAGACACCTGAAGGATATACTGAAAAAATAAAAATAAAAATAAAAATAACATCAAGAGCCTCTTTTTGGGAAACTTGAGGGTTACTGAATTATCTAAACTATGACATGTAACAACTCCCCCCCCTTTTTTTTTTTGTGACATTGGGGTGATCTGTGTCCTGGGAGAGGTTGGAGGAATCAGTAGCCATCCAGTTTACCCAAAAGAGGTTGTCTCTCCCCATATTAATTTATTTAAGCCAACGAGTTCCAGTACAAACAAACACCAAATACTATTGTCTTTTTGGATACTACACTGTACTGTTCATAGTCTCTCTCTTTCACCAGTACACAAGTTGGGTTCTCGTAGATAATCACCACCAGGAAATATAGTGGTATTGGTATTACAGGAAGTTCCACCATCCCAACCCTACTTATTATATTCCTGACCAAGTTTATCGTCGGTCCATCACAACATTACACCATCAAGCAGGAGTGAAGTGCGTCTCCTCAACACCAAAATGGCCAAAGTGACGTGTCTCTGTTTCTCCAGGGTCTATAAGTTGGCCCCTAAGTTGGCCCCTTATGTGCAGTTCCTATAGCTAATTTGGCACATAAGAGTAGCCCATACGTTAGCTGATTGGTTAATATAATACGTCCGCAAAGCACCGGGGCTTATGGGCCAAATTAGTTACAGGGGAGTGGATTATGAACCAAGTCAGTGTGGGAAGACCAGTTCAGTAGTTTGGAAATGATCCATGATGAAGGTGAGGCTCATATACCAAAGTACTTACTAACTAACTTGGCTAATTTTTCTCGCTGTGTGATATTGAAACTTGGGCAATGTCGTAATAAGTACAGTCGTAAACAAGGTGAGTGAGTAGAGAGTAGATAAGATAATGCAAATACTCGTTTCATCGACTGATTAACAAAGTATATATAAAGTGAGTGAGTAAAAAGTAAGTGAGATGCAACATATGCAACACTCAATTAGCTACTCAGTCTCACCTCTCTTCTGTTCAACTCTTTCATATTAAAATGATGCTAACAGATACCCTCATTCTTTCAAAATTATAATATAACTGGTCAATTCCAGAACACTCTACTTTCACTCATCTGTTACCCTTACTACAACATAATATACTTCTTCAAACGCTATTTGTCTAAGTATTTCGAAGGAAGGGCAGGGCGGGGCAGGGCGGGGCAGGGCGGGACAAGGCAGACAAGACAGGGAGGGATGGAAGCTGGGAACCTGACCGCGCCCACCACCTCAACTTCCACCGCCACAAACTTGTAGATTATATTAACATGTAAATAAGGTAAGGAAATGATGCTCGCCCATCATAATGTTAAAACTGTGGTGAAGAGAGCCAGTGTGCCTTCCTCCACCCCACTCCACCCCCCTCTCACTCTGTCTGTCTGTCTTTTTCCCCTTTGTCATTCTTTTATACATTATTCTTATGAACCCTGTGTTCGTGTATGAAAATTGGAGGCTTCTGATTCCTCTTGACCATGCCACAAAACAGGCTACTTTCACATAGGTGGTGTTTCGTGGCATTATTTGAAGGACTTACAAATCTCCAATTTTCTGACTACATCACAGTGTTCCTTAATACTCCAATCTCTCTCTCCTTTCCTCTATTATGAGTTAATATAATTATGATGGATGATTATCGGGTTACACAAAATATATTACATCGATAAAATATTCCAAAACAAAACCAGCACGTTCGTGTCACAAGCAAGACACAACACAAATAAACAAAACAAAAACTAAACGGATGAAATATAGCCCAAGTTAAATGTAGTACAAACATGGGTAAGATGAAACAGATAGACACAGGTAAAAGGATGAAACAGAATGATAAAAACATAGACAAAACTGAATTAGAGACAGAGGTAAGAAGAGGAAAGAGAAACACAGGTTAACAGCTGAAACATACATGGGTAAGAAGATGAAACAAACAAACAAACAAACAAGTGCATACAGAGAAGACGAAACAGAAACGCATGCAAGTAAGTCAAGCAGACACGCAAAATTCTGGTCATGCATATATGTAAAGACACGGTGTGCATGGGTGTGTGGTGCTGCCGTGGTGATGGTATTGCTCCGACCTGTATTGTCTCCCTCCACTACTACTGCTACTACTACTACTTCTGCTGCTGCTGCGTCTGCTTTACTACTGTTCTGCTGGGAGATTGGGAGGAGGGGAGGGGGACGAGGTTTGTCAGCAGTACGTTGGGAGTAGTGGGGGAGGAGTACCTATACCCTATGGCTTCTTTACTAGTCATTTGCTGTCCTTATCTTGTATTTTTTTATGTCTGTGGTTGTCTTGGTGGGTTGTATACTGGATGTGGTTTGCTGTCGTCCATCTGTTGTCCATGGTATGTTACCGTTCTTTCTGTTCTCGTTTGTTTATGGTTATTGTTCTGTTTGTTGTATATTCTGCTGTTGTGGCTGGTGTGTTGTGGCTTGTTATGTGTCACTGCAGTCGTTTGTATGTTGTGGTTTGTTTGTTTGTTTGTGCTAAGTCGAGAGGAGTAGATACATTTCCCTAACTAGAATGAAGTACAAGAAAGTGAATGGCACTGGCTGATGGTGTGATATTCATTGGGACTAACTTCTATTGAACAAACAGACAGTATCAACTTGAAGGCGATATCTAGATCGGGCAGAATGTTACGGATACTTGAATGAAGGGTGGCAGAATGAGGTTAGTGGCGGGAAATGGAATGCAGATGATGTAGATTCCGAGTGGTGTGTAGCAAGGCAAGAAGATGGAAGGAGGGAGGGAGGGAGGCAGGCAGGAAGGTGGCAGGAGGCAGATGGCAGGTGGTAGGTGGCATGTGGTCGATACCCGGGCAGGTGACGCCGCAGCCCGGGTCAGGTAAGGTGAATTCCCACCACCAACACCGACACTTTTACCTCTATACTTTCTCCTCCACCACCTCTACCAACACCAACAATATTATCTCTATGCTTTCTTCTCCACCACCTCTACCACCTCCAACACATACACTACTTCTACTGTACTCCCTCCTCCTCCACCACCTCTATTCCCTCCTCCACAACCACTACTTCCTCCTTCGAAACCTCCACCTCCACCACTAACAACAACATTAACAGCAACAGCACAATAATAGTAAGAATATATGCAAATTATTCTTCCCTTCATATAACTTGTGTGTTGTAAATAAACCCACTAAATACCTTGTTGTTTGAAAAATAGGAGAAAATACCTCCAAAAAACACTTAATGATTCAGACAGATGTAATTTTTTGTTAAGTCTCCGTAAGTTGTATCAAAGTTTATAATGAGTTCTTGCCAGATGTGGATGACGTCATTACCTACAAGATGCGGATGTTACTTGGCCGGATGTTACTTGGCCGTGTTACCGAGTGGGTGTAGCTGTTATCTGGGCGACTGTCATATGTTACTTAATGCTTTGTTGTCAGTTCAGAGTGTCACTTGCTATGAAATGTGACCGTCTGTATATAATTGTAACAACGGAGAGAATTTTATGAGTCTTTGGTTTTCGCGTTATTTACAGGGTTTGGTTGCATTCGTGAACTGAGATGATTACCGGAGACAGCCAAAAGAAACTGCCATTAGCATCACAAAACATCACTTTCTAGCGGATCTGGAACTAATAACATACAAACAATACAATATATACCATACTGTACATACATCTGACAGAAAGACAACTGACAGACAAAATAAATGGACCCAAAACAGAAAACAGGGACAAACCGACAGACAAGGTGTCGGCCAAACAATACGAAATAGATCCATACAGAAAAATAGAATACAGATGCAAGTAAAAATACAACGCCAAATAGATAGACCATCATATATATATATATATATATAAGCTGAACATACAGACAGGGAGATAAATAAAGAGACAAAAAGGGAGATAAATAAAGAGACAGAGAGACAGACAGACAGACACAGACAAATTGGCACGACAGACAGGGAGACAGATGGACAGACCTTGATACATCAGACGAGGAGACAGACTAACTTGTGACACCATATCGAACATCCATAGCGGTGAAGTTGGAAAACAAATGCAATCTGTGTGTTATGGAATCACCGATATACTGTGTACGGCAAGAGACACGTACGTCGCTTAATTCACCCGTCCCCGTGCGTGTGTGTGTGGGGGGGGGGGGAGGGTTGTGGTGTGATGTGTGTGTTTGCGGGGGAGTGTGTGTGTTGGGGGGAGAGAGTGTTCATGGGTGTTTGGGGGCGGGGGAGTGGGGGGGTTGTGTTGGGAGTGGGGAGGTTGTGTGTGTGTGTGTGTGAGTGTGAGTGTGTGTGTGTGTGTGTGTGTGTGTGTGTGTGAGTGTGAGTGTGTGTGTGTGTGTGTGTGTGTGTGTGTGTGTGTGTGTGTGTGTGTGTGTGTGTGTGTGTGTGTCTGTGTCTGTGTGTGTGTCTGTGTCTGTGTGTGTGTGTGTGTATGTGTGTGTGTGTGTGTGTGTGTGTTCGCAATCAGGAGAATGAACAGAACCAATACTCATTCCTATCCCCTTGAACCTTAATGATTATACTGATTGCAAGGAATAATTTACACTCTTAACAAAAGATTCCAGAGACAATGTTGTAGTTCAGTAAATTTTGTTTTTGTAAATGAAAGACACCAACCACATACAGACGATTATGGCTGTAATACTGATTGGTTCCTATCTACTGCAGAAAGGTATAATAGGCAGATAATCACAAAATAATTAAAGAGAATTCAATTATCCGAGTAATGGAAATTTTACGAGGACCTCTTATACTCGTCTGCAGGTAAGATACAGTTTATTCAAAGTACTTATTACATGTTTAGTATACCCTTAAGATATTTGATACTCGAATCGAATGAAATGAACCATTGCTGATTACAACTATAGCTACATGAACTGCGATATACGATAACAATTATGTATATTTTATCCTGTGAGCAGCACGTTCAGTCCTCTATAAAACAATGTATTCCCATCTGATGCCCCTTTATTTAACATCAAGTAGGAGTTTAATCTATACTCGTGTAGACGCTTGGGTTGATTCAAGCTACTTTAAAAATTAAGTTACACTCAAGTTTTATTCATTGAGCGTATAACTAAATGGAATATGGCTCATTGCTCCTGCTAGGTAAACTCATGGACACGTAAGCCTGGCGTCACAAAATAAAGGAAAATAGTTCATGGGTGTCTGGAGTAGCGTCAGTGAAAACAATTGCTTAGCCTCTGCCACTGCCACATCCTGCTCCTTCCCTGGTGCGTGCCTCACCCTTGACACCACCACTACCAGAATAACAGTGCCACATAGAACTTGCTGGCTAAAAGTCTGGTCCACAGAACTGCCTCTAACTGTTCTCACTCACACACACACACACACACACAACTGCCTCTAACTGTTCTCTCTCTCTCTCTCTCTCTCTCTCTCTCTCTCTCTCTCTCTCTCTCTCTCTCTCTCTCTCTCTCTCTCTCTCTCTCTCTCTCTCTCTCTCTCACACACACACACACACACACACACACACTCACACACACATCAACCCCTACACACGCATCATGATACCTACATACTCCACGAACGAACTTACACATTCATTCACGTTCATAAGAGGACACACACCAGCATACGGACTTCCACACGGAAACGTGCACATACACAACTGTACACACTCACACGCGGACACACACAAACACACAGGAGGGGAGGGGGTGAAGGGGACAATTTCCAGCAATTATACAATTAAAACAATATCTATTTTTTACGCCACCCGTCAAAGTTGGGACGCAACTTGGACATAAGACATATTAACAGGCTGCAACATTTTGTGAGGGTGGGGTCGGTGTGTGTGTGTGTGTTTGTGTGTGTGTTTGTGTGTTTGTGTGTGTGTCTGTGTGTGTGTTTGTGTATGTGTCTGTGTGTGTGTCTGTGTGTGTGTCTGTGTGTGTGTGTGACCATATGTACAGTCATGGTCAAATATAATCGTCCATATAGGGGTAACTACTCAAGTAAAAGTTTTGACAGTTTCCCTCTGTTCCTTAGATGATAAACTTTCCAATAAATAGGTTAACTATTATCTTTTAATTTAATACAAGCAGCTACGCACAACTTAAAACAGTAATATAATATGTGAACGTGAAAACATTAGACAGTAAATTGTTTGAATTACCCATATGTGGATGATTATTATTGACCGCGACTGTACATATATTTTTTTTTTTATCATTTTCCATTTGAAGTAATTTTTCTAATATTCTGAATGGTGCAGCAAACATATGTCCCTGAACCCTCTCTCAAACCACCACCCTTCAAACCTCATACAGCCCACACCCATCCCACACCTTCACAAGACCACGGCCACACTATAGGCTACTATCAGCCTCAGAACGCACCAACAAGGCTAAAACTACACCACCGCCAACCAACATGAATTAAGGTACTAATTTTACACTGCCATCACTACCATTCCCCAAAGATTCTCCCCTCAACCCCCATCCTATACTGCCACCATCACTACCACATCCATTATTAGTACCAATACTACTACCACCATAGCCACTAATACCACACACACACACATACACACACACACACAACCAACAGACTGCCACAACACCAAATAATAGTAGCTGCAGTGCCGAGTCCACCTTCTTCCAGTGCCACAAGAAAAAGAGGAACACCTGGAGGACAACCCCACAGTGACACGCACCTGGAAACAACAACACCTGCACTGTACACTCGAGCGCAGAAGTTCAGTCACCTCTAGTGATTTTCTCGCTATGCATGGACTTTGAAACTAATTATACGGACTCCAAAGCAAAAGACTATCGATAAATATATTCATGTGAACATTTTAGTGCCTGATGTTTTGCAGTAACCAAATATATTTAAATATTCCGAGTATTGAGAGAAAAGTAATGGCGAGTAGAGAGGATAATAGTAGCGAGTTGAGAGGAAAATAGTGGCGAGTTGAGAGGAAAATAGTGGCGAGTTAAAAGAATAATAGTGGGGGGCTGAGAGACAAATAGTGTCGAGTAAAGAGAAAAGTAGTGGCGAGTAGAGACGGAAGTAGTGGCAAGTAGATAGGAAAGTAGTGGCGAGTAGAGAGGATAATAGTGGCGAGTGGAGGGAAAAGCAGAGAATAAAGAGAGAAGTAGTTGTACGACTGAATATCTGATCACGATTGTACCTTAGACACCATGATGGAACCAGACAACAGCAGCACCACACAACACCATTATAAAACTGAAAAAAAGCAAACTAGAAAACGGCTCCTCTACAAGCACCCAGCATCGTGTGTCGGATCGTGTATGGGAATTGGAGGCTCCTGATTCCTCTTAACTATGCTACGAAATAGGCTCCTTCCATTATAGTTGGTGTTTTGTGGCAATATTTGAAGCACTCATTTACCTTCAATTTTCTGACTACATCAAGTGGGTCCTTAAGAAACGTTCTCACACGAATCCAGATATGAGAACACAAACACGCAGGCACACAAAACACACATACTCAGAAATGCGAGAACAAACACACAAACACATCTGCTGCAAAATAATCACCATAAGCAGCGAGTACATTATTAATTAGTAAGTTGCAAATGAGAACAGAGGCAGCTGGCTGATAAACTTCTCCCTTCCCTCGCCTCACAACACTCACACCTGCTCATTAATTCCTCAGGCTAGGTGTGTGTTCAGGTGTGAGGTGAAGGGTGAAGTAGGTGTTAGGTGAAGGAATGGGTGAGAGAGAGAGAGAGAGAGAGAGAGAGAGAGAGAGAGAGAGAGAGAGAGAGAGAGAGAGAGAGAGAGAGAGGGGATCTTTCAAGTATTGAGGGAAGATTGAGCATGTTGCAAGAGAACAGAAAGGGATGTAGGTGTTTGTAAGTGTAATTATATAAATTATTGTAAATGTAAATAAAATCTTCTATATCAATAAAAAATAAAATATGAGGCTACAGCAAAAAACTATTACACGTTTTTTTTTTTATGTCACAGGCCATTAGTAGAAAGAATCTTCAATTTTGTGTGTAAAACATGCACACTTAAACTCGTATATCTTGGACAAGTGCTAACAAATCACAGCATATTTTCTTGTAACTGACAATAAACTTTCACAGCCGACAACATAAATTATAATAGGCTTAAAGAAGCTTAGTATGTCCACCACTTATGTCATTATGGCCATGATCACTGCTTATCATTTTACATCTTCATTTTTACCCAATCCTCACGAATTTCATGTCATCATTTTCACCACCAACACTGCTACTATCTCTGCCATCACCACCATGATCAATCAACACTGCCTTCATCTCTCCCTCATTCTCCACACCATGTTTACAATTACCTCTACTCCTCTCCTTCACTCCCATCACCACCATCCAACCACCACCACAGTCATACAACACCAAGTTCACATCTCCTTTCACCCTCACGTTCATATCTTCATTACTCCTTTCCTCTTATCAACTCCAATTTTTCCTCCCAAATACCACGAAGGGGAAGGTTCTGAAATTCCATTCGAGGCAGTACCAGGAATCTTACTGTACAATGGCTGGAGCTATTTCATTGTCATTTATTTCATGTCACCTGGATATAAATGTTTGTTTCTTGGATGTGGTGAAGTTACCAAGGAGGAGAGAGAAGGGGAGGGATGAAGGGAGGAAAGGAAGGATAGGGGGAAAAGGGATAGGGGGAAGAGGGATAGGGTAGGGGGAAGAGGGATAGGGTAGGGAAAAGGAGGGATGGAGGGAAAGGGACGACGAGCGAGGCAAGGGGGGCAAGTTGGATAAGTTTGGGTGTTGGACCGCATGATATTAGCTCAGGACACGACGTGGCTCCGGCTGCTGCTCCTTCTGCTGCTGGAGGTGGTGCTCTGTCTGTCTGTCTGTCTGTCTGTCTGTCTGTCTATCTGTATGTTTGTCTGTCTGTCTCTCTCCACAAACGCATCCTTTACAACCTACCAGCATCCCTCTCTCTCCCTCTAGACCCATCCTTCTCCCCAGCTCCTCCTTCCTTGCCTGCCTTTCTGTCTACCTTTATATCTCCCTCCCTGGACAGTCTCCCTTCCTCACTACCTCCCACCGTCTCTCCTACTCTACTTTCTTTTTCACTTTGTCTATCTGTCTGTCTCTCTGTTTTGTTTGTCTGTGTGTCAGTCAGTCTGTAATGGTATATAGGGGTACGAGAATAATATCTATCGTCTAAATACTTCAACTTGTCTATCTCAGAGTATACTTTAGAACTCATACGACACATGTGATACACCCATAACCTCGTAGTTCACCACTCAATAATCGGGGCCTCATAAGAGTCACTGGCTACTGACAGCTTGAAGTTCCGAGGTCGAGACAGAAAAAAAAAATATGGCTGGCATATACTGAGTTTATTTATCTCTCTGTCCCTTTCTCTCTCCCTCGACCCATCCTTTTCCCTACTTTCTCTTCCCTCCTCTCCAAACTCCTCCTCCTCCACCACCTCCTCCTCCCTCCCTTGCTACCTGCTGTCTGTAACTCGGCTGGATCCAACTTGTCCCATCCTATTTCCATATGATGCTCTATGTGTGTATTTCCCCTGACCCCTTATTTCTCACACTTCTCCCCCGATCCTCCCTCTAATTTACACGGTTTACCCCCCATTCCTATACGGTATCGTCCACTACACCTCTCCCTCCCTTCCCCTCCCTCTTTTTCTCCTCCTCCTCCTCCTCCTCCTCCTCCTCCTCCTCCTCCTCCCCCTCCCTCTCCTCCTCCTCCTCCCTCTCCTCCTCCTCCTCCTTCTCCTTCTCCCTCCCTCATCCTCACCCTCTCCCTCTCCCTCTCATCTACAACAGGTTTTTTTCTTCTACATCTCCCCCATCCATTAATTTCACTTCATCTTGTTCTCCTCCATTGCACATTTTCCTCCCATCCTTATAACACTTTCCACAACTTAATAACACTTTTCCCTTCCCCTTATATGCTTTCTTTTTTATACCTTTCCCTTATGATTTTCCCAATTCCTCTCACCTTTCTCATTCCTTTCTATAAGATATTTTTACACACTTTTATCGTTTCCATAATTCTCCTTCACATTTTTCCTTTCCACACAGCTTTCCTCATTGTTTTTCTATTTTTTTTAAGTTTTCGTCTATCATGATGTCTATCTTCCTCAATTCAATCATCCCTTCTCTTGCTCTATCTATCTATCTATCTATCTATCTATCTATCTATCTATCTATCTATCTATCTATCTATCTATCTATCTATCTATCTATATATATATATATATATATATATATATATATATATATATATATATATATATATATATATATATATATATATATATATATATACCCATCTATCTATCAATCTATCCATCTACTGATCTATCTATCCATCTACCCATCTATCTATCCATCACTATCGTTAATTATATCTTTAACTCATATTTTCCCTCATGTCCACACCATCAAGGTCTCGCGTGTGTGTGTGTGTGTGTGTGTGTGTGTGTATGTGTGTGTGTGTGTGTGTGTCGGGGCAGCATATAGCATCGGGGCGCCGCTTGTTTTATTCCATCGCTACCTTACGTAATCCCATTTAATCTCTGGGCGGTAAATCCTGTACGAAGGCCAACGCCACGCCAGCCCCGACAACCGACCCGAGCCTATTACATACACTCTGGTGCAGGTTCGCCATGAACTCTGTACCTCAACATCTGATCAACGTCGTTTCCCACTGACCGAAATAGCTGAATGAAAAGATGCTATATATAATCGAAGGACGGATGGGGATTGATTGATTGATTGATTGATTGATTGATTGATTGATTGATTGATTGATTGATTGATTGATTGATTGATTGATTTATTGATTGATATTAGGTGCCGCAACAGCGAGGTCATATAGCACCAGAAAAAGGTGATAGAGAAGTGTGACAGCAAGCAAGAAGGAAATAGGAAGAAAGGAGGGACAGTTGAGGAGCTGAAAGATAGTGTCTGGGGCCGAAGGAGTGCCCCAAAACCCTTAAAGTATTGCTCACATCTTTACAGGCAATACCCTCCTATGAAGAACGGATGGGGAAATACAACTACACAGAACCACCAGGAAATGGATTTTTTTTAGTTCACAAACTCGTCATTTCTCATCAGGCATGAAAAAAAAAACCTATTAGACAGATAGAAGGAATATACTGTATCTTTCAAAGCAACCTCATTCAATTATATCCAGTTCTTTCACCCCATCT
The DNA here is from genome assembly GCA_034508575.1 of Petrolisthes manimaculis. Taxonomy (NCBI): domain Eukaryota; kingdom Metazoa; phylum Arthropoda; class Malacostraca; order Decapoda; family Porcellanidae; genus Petrolisthes; species Petrolisthes manimaculis. The sequence goes on along the minus strand of JAWZYT010003540.1, from coordinate 77,343 downwards.
TCCTCTTCACCTTTCCTTCCCCTCCCTTCTTTTTCACAGCCAGTTTCCTTCTTTGGTTACTCTTTCCTCCCTTTCACCCTTCTTTTTACACCTTTTTCTTCTCTCCATTCCTCCCTTTCCACTACCAGTTTCCCTTTCCCATCCCTTTCCACCTCCACTTTCTCCTATTTCCCTTCCGTTCCATGTCCCTTTCCATCTTCACTTTCTCCTCTTGCCCTTCCTTTCCATCTCCACTTTCTCCTCTTCCCCTTCCGTTCCCCTTAACTTTTCTACATCCACTTCCCCTCCCGTTCCCTTCCCCTTCTATCTCCACTTGTCCTTCCGTTCCACCTCCACTTTCTCCTCTTCATCTTCCCTTTCCACCTCCACTTTCTCCACTTGGCCTTCCGTTCCCTTCATGCCTGGGCGTCCCTTGTGTGGGGTGACAAGTGACGAAGGTAAAGGTATTCTGCCTCTCACCTGGCCTCTCCTCCCTGTCGCCCAGAGGCTCACACCCCCTCCCATGACCCCCTGCCCCCCCCCTGGCCCCCTGCTCCCCCGCCACTCTTAATGGCTAACGTCGAACTAATAGAGCCTTAGTAGGGATCCCAGGCGAGGTATACACACACACATATACACACATGGTCCCACATAAACAACATACCCACACAGAGAAGTTCAAGCATGTCGTGCAATAAATGTGCGAGCACACACACACATTCACACACACACACACACACACACACAAACGTAATTACTTACACCCACACACACACACACACACAACGTAATTATTTACACCCACTCCCACACCCACACACATGCACGAGCACGCACACACACACACACACACACACACACACACACACATACACATATACACACACACACACACACCTATTCCCTTCGGCGCTGCAGGTAAACTGTACTTAAGGTGTGTGAGGCCAGGGAGGAGGAGGAGGAGGAGGAGGAGGAGGAGGAGGAGGAGGAGGAGGAGGAGGAGGAGGAGGAGGAGGGTGGTGGCTGACAAGGAGAGGTGTTGATGGTGCTGGCAGGTGAAGGGAAACAGGGAAGAGAAGCGAGGAGAGGAGAGTAGACGAAGAGAGGATAGGGGAGGAAACGAAGAGAAGATACAAAGAGAGAAGATACAAAGAGAGAAGAAACGAAGAGAGGAGAGGAGAACAGACGAAGAGAGGAGAGGAGAACAGACGAAGAAAGGAGAGGAGAGCAGACGAAGAGAAGAGATGAGAAAATCGAAGAGAGGAAAAGGAACGAAGATAAGAGAGCAAAAGAGAGCAGACGAAGAGAGGACAAGATGACAGAGAATAAAAATATAAACAATGTAAACACTGCAGTAGGCCTCCTGTTGGTTGGTCCAGTTGTTGGTTGGTCCTTTACTTGTCACCAGGAACGTTTTGCACAGCCCTGGGAACGTTACTTATCTCCTAATAAATTCCAGTATTTTGATCACTAGGTAATGCGAGGTTTATCAATATTCAGGAAAAAAAATCACCTCGCAGAACGTTTTTTGCTACCCAGAAACGTTTTTATCCCTTGAGAAGCGACATAAATCTTCCAAGAAGGCTATTTATCACCCTAAAACGTTTTTCATCAACCAATAACGTTTTTTTCTATCACCAGGGAACGTTTTTAATCAACCTGGTAAACCTTTTTCAATCAGGTGGTCGTGAAGATAAAGAGGGACAGGCTGCCATCACTGCCTTGCCACAGGGATAATGATATTTTTATGACTCACTGAATAAGTAAATATTATAGGCAAAACATCGGCTATACCCTGTCTTTAAACGGAGCCAACAAACGTACTCTGTCAATATTGGTGATCTGTTGGCCTGGCTACCCTGTCCTTGTATCCTTCCCTGTACTTCCCTATGTCATATCCTCTCTGTTGTCATCTTTTCAATCATTGCGTTTCTAAGCGCCAGTCTCTGCCCTCTTAATTTCGGATCCTACCATCCCCTGGCCTCTCCTTGTATCCTTCCTTGTATCCGTCCTTACCTTCTCTGTTCATGTATCCTTCCTTGTCCTGATCTATCTTACCCAGCATTTAGATTTTTCCCAGTCCTACCGTGTGCTCGTGTTCTTTCCTACCTTGCCTTATCCTATCCTGTCCCGACCTACCCTCAAATCTTTCCCTACCCTACCTAGCCCTATCCTGTCCTGAACCCCTAACGTCCTGGCTGGAGTTCTCTTCAGTGCGACAAGAGTTCTCCATCATTGGAAGATTAGTCCCTGTCCACCTTCTTTCAATCTCACCCTCCTTTCTTTATTTCCATCTTCCTTCCTTCCCTTTCTTTATTTCCATCTTCCTTCCCTACCTTTCTATATTTCCATCTTCCTTCCCTCCCTTTCTTTATTTCCATCTTCCTTCCTTCCCTCCCTCCCTCACTTTCTTCATCTTCTTCCTTTATTTCTTTCCCACTTTCCGTCAGAGGAGAAACACCACCATTCAATACTTGAAAACTTAACTAACAGTCTTGGTAGTGAATGATGGAGGAGGAGAGGTGTTGGAGGTCAGTCTGCAACAGCCCCACGAAGAAGAAGCGAAAAAAGGAAAGGAAGTGGGTTTGGTAAGAGAATAAAGAAAGAGAATAAAGAAAATAAAGAAAGGAGGAGCCCACACAAACACAAACACGATCTGATGCATACGATATCTTGACCCAGTCTGGTCTGGTCTGGTCTGAATCTGTTATGCCGTTCAACTTACATGACTTCTTTTCTTGTTCCATTAAATGTGTAAACAGTGGCTGTGTGTGAGGTCAGAGGTTCAGGCGTCTGACCATATAAGAAAGTAAAGAAAGAAAAGATAGAGAGATAGAGTTACAGAGAGTTATAGAAAGTTATAGAGAGTTATAGAGAGTTATAGAGATATAGAGATAGATAGAAATAGATATAGAGAGAGAGAGAAAAAGAGAGAAATATTTATATACTGTATATATCTCCCCCCACCCTGAGTCTTCCTTCCTGTCTACACTTCTCCTTTGCCTACCACTCCCTCCGTCTCCTTGCCTTCCGTCCTTCGTCTTTGGTGTGCCTGGCCTACCGTCAGTTCCCCGTCACTCTCCCTCCACCACTCCAAGGGGCTTCATAATCTTTCCAGCCTCATCCACGCTTTTATCTCTGGGTGCTTGCTTGCTTGCTTGTCAGGCCTGGTTGACTTGACTTGACCTGCCTCCCCTGACTTGACCTAACCTCATCATACCTCATAGCCTCACACGACCCCATCCCACTCCACCTTCCACTCCCCTCCCCTCCACTCCCTCCCTCCCTTCCTTTTCTTTATATATATATTTTTTTTCTCTCTCTCCCTCCCGCGATATTGTCTCAGTACCCACCCACCCCCTTCCTATTTTAGTCTCATCCCCTCTTCTTTCCCTTTCATCTCATTTTTTGTTTATTCGCTTCTTCATTCACTCTGTTTCCCGTTTCTTACCACTCATTGCCTCCTTTAATGTTCATGGTCCCATTTTTAACTTTATTTCTATATGTTGTATTTTTCTCTCCGTCCAGTTAGTGATTATTTTTTGGGAGTTATTTTCATCGCATTTCCCTTTTGTTTCATGAGTCCTATTCCACTATTGTTTATTTTCTTTACTTTTTTTTTCACAGACGTTCTCAATCTTCTTGTATTTCTGCCTACCCCAATCTCTAATAACTTAACTTTTATACACAATTTCTCATTTTTTCTCGACTTAAATAACAATAATTCCTTATCATATTCCTCCTATATTAATTTCGTCCTTCTCTATTTTCCTTTTATTTGTCCTCTCTCACTGTTCTTCTTTCTACCATCTACATTACTCTCTCTTTCGCTTTTTCAACTGTTTCTTTATTTTAATTCTGGTTTATTTGATTTGTCGCTCATTTCTTTTAATTAATCCATTTTCCCTCCTTCATTACTTGATTTTTGTTTGCTTTCATCTTCTTCCCTCTACTCCAGTTTTTTTTTCTTTTATCTCTCGCCGCTCCTCCTCGTTCCCTCTCTTATTGGTTTTTGTCTCCCGTTATTCTTATTTCTCCTTCTCCGTTTACTTTCTCCTCCTCCTATTCATCTTTGTATTATCTCCTCCTTTCTTTCCTCTCCCTTTTCCTTCCTCTTCCTTTATTTCCTCTCCTTTTTCCCTCCTCCTCCTCTCTTTCCTCTCCTTTTCCCCTCCTCCTCTCATTCTTCTTCTCTTTCCCTCTTCCTCCTCTCTTCCCTCTCCTCTTTTTTTCTTCTCTTCTCCTCCTTCCCTTTTCTCTCCTCCCCTTCCCTCTCTCCTTGGGTCAACACTCCTGCGGATATAAGGAACTGGTCTCTTCCTTAGCCCACTCTTCATTCTCGGGAATTTCACGCGTTTGTGGTCAGTACAGCCTCTTCCTCCTCTTCCTCCTCTTTTCCTCCTTTTTCTCCTCCATCTCCTCCTCTTTTTCCTCCTTTTTCTCCTCCTCAAATCCTCTTCCTCCCTCTCCTCTTCCTCCCCCTCCTCCTCCTCTTCCTCTTCCTCAAATCCTCTTCCTCACTCTCCTCCTCCTCCTTCCTTTCCTCTTTCTCCACCTCTTTCTCCTTCCCTTTTTCCTAGCTCCTCCTCCTCTTCCTCTCCCCACTCTTCCTCCTCTTCCTCTTCCTCCTCTTCATGCTCCTCCTCTTCCTCCTCTTGTCTCTATTCCTATCTTATATTGTTTTTTGTCTGTATGTGTCTGTCTATCTGTCTGTCTGTCTGATATCCTCCTTCCCCCTTCCTTTCCCACGACTCTAAAATTCTCCCCATCTTTCTCCTTCCCGAAAAAGGAACTACACTAAATGGACTGCAATGAAGAGAGAGAGAAAAAAAAAATTAAAGATAAAATGGAAAAATAAATAAATAAAGAGGTAAAGAGGGGACACATCAGAAGAGAGTAATAAATGTGAATGTGGAAGAGAGAAAGTATATACAAGAGAACAAGAGGAGGACTAATGAAGAAATACTAAGGTTGATTATATATATAGGAGAAAAAAATACGCCTTAGGGACTGGCAATTTCAACTAAGAGAAACGCGGGGAGGAGTGGGAGAGAGTGGATGCATGAAACATAATAGAACATAATATTTAAGAATGGTAATACTGTATATGAGAGAAAATAAAACTCAAAAACATAATATGAGAGAGAGAGAGAGAGAATGAAAGAGAGAGAATGAGAGAGAGAGAATGAGAGAGAGAGAATGAGAGAGAGAGAGAGAGAGAGAGAGAATGAGAGAGAGAGAGAATGAGAGAGAGAGAGAAAGGGAGAAAGAAAAAAGCAAATAGTGATGAAGGCAGAACAAAAGCTGTAGTAAAGGAATATGAAAGAATGCCGGTGGAGAGAAAGAGCAGGGAGGAGGAGGAGGAGGAGGAGGAGGAGGAGGAGGAGGAGGAGGAGGAGGAGGAGGAGGAGGAGGAGGAGGAGGAGGAGGAGGAGGAAAAGGGATCAAAGGAGAGGCTGGAGGGCAGGGAGACACCAATATCTGAAGAAAGGAAAGGGAGGAGGAAGAAGAGGAAGAGAAAAAAAATAGGAAGGAAGGCAAGAGCAGGAAGAGGAAGGGGAGGTGGATGATGGTGATGATGATGGTGATGATATGAGAGAGAGATAGAGATAGAGATAGAGATAGAGATAGAGATAGAGATAGAGAGAAAGAGAGAGAGAGAGAGAGAACGGAGGAGGAGGGCAAGTGAGGCGATAAATCAAGAAACAAAAAAATATGGAAAACAGAGGATAATTAAAATGATTAATGATGAAAAGAATGAAGATGAGGATGACGGGAGGAATATAAGATGAACGACAAGTGAATGAAGAGATGAGAAGAGAATGCAAAAGGAAGAAAAGAGGAGAATACCAATTACTAAAAGTGATAATAACACATGAAGATAATGATAAAATGGCATAACAATTGATTAGAAAAGAACAGGATGAGAAAAATACAATGAACAAAGAATGTAAATAATAATAATAATAATAATAATAATAAAAATGAAAATAATAATAATAAAAATAAAAAAAATCAGTAAACAAAGAGTGTAAACAATAAAAAAAAAAATAATAATAATAATAATAATAATAATAATAATAATAATAATAATAATAATAATAATAATAATAATAATAATAATAATAATAATAATAATGCAGGAAGTCAAGATGGGTTGGTGAAAAATAAGAAAGAAACGAAAGAGGATGAGGAAGAGGAGGATTGCACTCAAGCATTTCAAAGCATCAACAATACTGAGTTGGTTCGTTTTCTGAGATGGGGAAAATTATTTACAACGGAATGGTAGAATTGCAGGTGAGGGAGTTTGACTAGCAGGAGGAAGAAGAGAAGTAGTTGGAAGAAGATGAGGAAGAGGAGGAGTTGAAGGAGGAGGAAGAGTTGAAGGAGGAGGAGGAGGAGGAGTTGAAGGAGGAGGAGGAGGAGGAGGAGGAGGAGGAAGAGGAGGAGGAGGAAAAGTAGTTGGAAGAAGATGAGGAGGAGGAGGAGGAATATGAGAAGGAGTTGAAGGAGGAGGAAAAGCAGGAAAAGGAAAGGAAGGTGGAGGAAAATAATAATAATCAAGAGAAGGAGGAGGAGAAGAATCAGTAAGAGGAAAAAAAGCAAGAAGAGAAAAAGGAGGTGGAGGAGGGGAAGAATTAAGAAGAGAAAAGGGAGGTGGAGGAAGAGAAAAAGGAGGAAGAAGAAGAAGGAGGAAGAAGAAGAAGAAGCAAGAAGAGGAGAGGAAGGTGGAGGAGGTGATGAGGGTGTCAGGTTTCAGGCCGCCAAGTCCCTGCCGTACAGCCTCCAACAAAAGTTCCTCCCACCCACCGCTCACTCACTCACTCTCTAACTTGGATCATGAAGAAGACTTGAATATACAATTATTAAGGTTGAACTAAATAATATGTACTGTATATAAAATAATTAAGGGTGCACTAAATAATATGTACTGTATATATAATAATTAAGGCTGCACCAACTCATATGTACAGTATATAACAAGGAATTGTAGATACCTGTCCAAGATGCAACACAACACCTCATTTTATTTAACACATTATGGAAGACTGCAATACACACAACCACACTCGCCAACAACACAACATTCACTCTCTGAGGGCACTGTGAAAGAGCCCGGTTCAGGCCATGGCCTTCCTCAGAAGCTCGGGGCTGTTCGGCCAGACAGCTTCAGGAACTTCAAAAACAAGAAATTTGAAAATAGTTTATTTTGTCGTAAATCACACGGTGTATAATATGGTAATGTTAGAGTTATAGAAGAATTTATGTAACATTATAAATAATAATAATAATGATAATGATAATAATGGTAATAATAATATATTTAATTCACGCTGAACGGGAATAAATAGACTTGCATTATTGAAAAGAGCGCCAGGAGGACGAGGTAAACTTTTGTCGACACTGTACTTCACAGTTAACGGGCTTGGCAGAGGGTCGACTGAGGGCAGACTGAGGCAGAAAAGAAATAATAATAATAAGGGTTAGATAAGGAGAGAAAGTAGAAGAAGACGCAACAAGAACATCACTGTAGAGAGGGAAGCTATAAATATAAAAATAAACCTGCTTTGGTATAGCGTAGAGAGGGGATTATTATTATTATATTATAGTTAGTCATAGTGGCAGAGATGGGGGCAGTGAACTCAGGTAGATATACATAGGTAGTTATATATCATTACTACTATTATTATCATTATTATTATTATTATTATTATTATTATTATTATTATTATTATTGTTGTTTATTTTGCAATCAGTTACTCCATGTGGCTTTCTTTAACTTCTTTAATATTCTCTAATGAGCAACTTCATTAAATGGTACTGGAAGTCAAGGAGAAGGATTTAGAGGAAAAGGAAAAGGAAGGGAGAGAAAGCCAATGATGATAACAAAGAGGTAAAGGGAGAAGCAGATTAAAAGTATAAAGAAGAGACAGGGAATGTGAAAAGAAATAAACTTTAAAAAGAAAAGGGCAGGAAAAAATGAGGAGAAAGAGTTCGAAAAGAAAGAGAATGAAGAAGAGAAAAAGGAAAAAAATCAATAATAGTAATATTTAGATACAAAGAAAAAGGTAATGAATGATAGAATAAGAAAGAAGGAAGGAAGAAGGGAGTGTCAAGGAGGCGGAAGAAGTGGAAGGAAGGAAGGAAGGAGTGTCGAGGAGGCAGAAGAGAGAAAGGAAGGAAGGACGAAAGGAAGGAGTGTCGAGGAGGCGGAAGAAGTGGAAGTGGAAGGAAGGAAGGAAGGAAGGAAGTAGTGTCGAGGAGCCAATAAGGAATAAGAGACGAAGATAATAATTCCACCAAACTTGCTCCCAAAACTCGAGGGAGCTCTTAATGCTGGTAATGATGGTGGTGGTGATGGTAGGCCTCGAATGGTAGTGGTAGTGGTAGTGGTGGTGGTGTTGGTGGTGGTCGTTGTGGTGGTGGTGGTGGTGTTGGTGGTGGTAGTTGTGGTGGTGTTGGTGGTGGTTGTGGTATTGGTGGTGGTAGTGGTTGTGATATTAGTAGTGGTTGTGGGGGTGGTGGTGGTGGTATTGGTTGTGGCATTGGTAGTGGTAGTGGTCACATAGTGGTAGTGGTAGTGGTATGGGTTGGTGGTAGCGGTAGTGATGATGGTGATGATGCTGATAGTGATTATGATGATGAGGGGCGAGGAGTGGACACGGGGATGATAAGCCGAAATTTATGGGGCTTGTGGAATTATAGGGAGAGAGATGAATGATGCGGTGAGGGAAGGAGAGAGAGAGAGAGAGAGAGGAGGGAAAGTGTGGGAAAGGGAAGGAGGGAGAGAGAGGGAGGGAGGGAGAGAGAGAGAGGGAGGGAGGGAGAGAGAGAGAGAGAGAGAGAGAGAGAAAGAGAGAGTAGAGTTGCGAGTACAATTAGGAAGGGAAGGAAGCAATAAGGTGTGGTGGAGTAGGAGAAGAGGTGAAGGATGTAGTGGGATAGAAAACTGTGGTGTAGGACAGAGAGTGGGAGGTGCGTTGTCAGGGAGAGGTGAGGAAAACATACTAGGAATGGTCAGAAATAAGGATAAAACAGACAGACAGACAGACAGACAGACAGACAGACAGGCAGGCAGACAGACAGACAGACAGACAGACAGACAGACAGACAGACAGACAGACAGACAGACAGACAGACAGACAGACAGACAGACAGATAAATAGATAGATAGATAGATAGATAAATAGATAGATAGAGAGAGAAAGAGAGATACACCTTACCTAGGGAGGATATAAGGTGGGTGATTATGTGTGTGTCAAGAGGGAAGGGGAAGGGGAAGGTACCCAGGGATATAGTAAATGATGCTGCGGATGATGATAATAATATAGGCAATAATATTAAAAATAATAATGATAACAATGAAAAAATAAATATAGTAGAAATTGAAATAGTATTTATAATAATCATAGTAGTAAATAAAAATAATAAATAATAAATATAATAAATAATAATAATAATAAATAATAAATAATAATAATAATAATAAATTAATAATAATAATAATAATAATAATAATAATAACAATAACAATAATAACAATAATAATAACAATAATAACAATAACAATAATAACAAGAACAAAAATAATAACAATAACAATAATAATAACAATAACAATAATAACAATTCATAAGATTTAATAAACAATAATAACAATAACAAACACAACAAAAAATATATTATGAAATTTAATGTTAAGAAAAACGTAGGATGAAATAAACATAATGCTACACAAAGAAGATGAAAGAGAAGCAAGAAGAACAGAAAGATGAAACACGGGAGGGAAAAAGAAATAAATAAAGAAAGAAAGATGGAAGAAGAGAATGGGTTGGAAGACAGAGAAAGAGGGCAATGGAAAAAAGGGAAGAAGGGATTGAGGAAAACAGAGATGAATAATGGATGAAAGGAAGAAGGAATGAGAAGGGAATGAACAGGAAGAGAGAAGAATGGAGATTAAAATAAAATTAAGAGGGAAAAAGATATATGAAACTACAGAATTTATTATTATAAATTAATAATAGAATAAAAGTAGTAATTAAAAGAGAAGAGGAAAGGAAATACGAAAAAAAGGAAATAGAAGAATGAAAAGAGTAACGATTTAAGAAGAAGAAATAAGAGGAAGAAGTAATAAATGAAGCATAAATGAAAATAAGGAACAAAGACACGAAGAAAAAGAGATAAAGATAGAAAGAGGAGGAGGAAGGAAGAAGAATTAAAATTATGGTGGAAAGGAAGTAGGAAACAAAAAGTAAGAAAAAGAAGAGCATGAGTAAATGAATAAACAAGTGAATAAAAGGTATTAATAATTGAGTAGAAAAGAATGAAAAGAAATTATACAAAGGGAGTGAGATTGAGAGAGAAAATAAAACGAATCTGACTGGAAACACAACATGAAGTGAGAGAGAGAGAGAGAATAAGAGAGAGAGAGAATAAGAGAGAGAGAGAGAATAAGAGAGAGAGAGAGAATAAAAGAGAGAGAGAATAAGAGAGTGAATAAGAGAGAGAATAAGAGAGAGAGAGAAAAAGAGAGAGGAAGAGAAAGAGAAATAAAGAGAAATAAAGAGATAGAGAGAGAGATAGAAAGAGAGAGAAAGAGAGAGAGAGAGAGCGCTCAGGATGGTTGGTCTGGGTGGGCCCCTGAGAGCCCTGACGCCTCCCGTGGGACTCAACTCATCTTGCTAAAAGCGTCTCCAACAGTCTTTTTATGCGGTCGCAATTGTGTCGCTGGAATATGTACAGGACGCGAAATATGAGTCGCGTCTGTTGTTGCCTTTTGTTTTATCCGGGCCGCTCCCAAACACACACAGGCGGGGGTGGTGGTGGGGGGGAGGGAGCTACTAATGTTGTGGGGGCACCATTACATTCTACTCTAAGCTGTGTGTGATGGGGGAAGGAGGAGGAGGGGTGGTGGTGGTAGTGGTGGTGGTAGGAGGTTTACGTGTGCGGTGTGGGGTAGGAGGGAGTGGGAAAGGAGGTGCTGTTGCTGCTGGGAAGTGTGGGAGAGTGTTCAAGGTGATGTAGGTTGGGTAGTCATAGAGGTTGTGGCGTAAATGTGTGTGTAGTGCCAGAAAGTGTGTGGGGGGTCCTGTGATGTATGACTACCATTAAACTGTACCTACTACAAGTTGTCCTGTGTGTGTGTGTGTGTGTGTGTGTGTTAGGTGGGGGAGTGGCATGGGTCGTCGGGGAGTGTCGTGAGTGAATGTTGTGGGTGCACCATTACATTTTCGTTTAAGAGATGTTTGAGTGTGGGGAAGTGAGGTGTAAAGGAAACATGAGGGAGGAGGAGTTAAGTTTATGTTGTAGGGTTTATTAACATGACACTTTATAATTATACTCTTTAACACTGGAATCTATTGTACACTGTAAGATTATGTAGGAAAGTGGAGTGTTGGAATAGGATGCAAAGGAGTGGGGAGTAGGGGAGTGTTGTGTAGGGGAGTGGGATGTAGGGGAGTTTTGTATAGGAGATTTGGATGTAGGGGAGTTGCGAGCAGGGGAGTGGGGTGTAAAGGAGTGGGGCGTAGAAGAGAAGAGTAGTGTGTAGGGAGTGGTGTATAGGAAAGTGGGAAAGTGGGGAATGGGGAAATCTTGGGGTGATAATGCTGTAAGGCCACCATTTCATAATCTGTGGATCCTGTAGTGGGGTGGGGTGGGGTGGGGTGTGGGGAAGTAAGGAGCCAATAATGTTGCTGTGGGGGGGAGGGGAGGGGAGGGGAGGGGCACACACTACGCTATTTTTGGTGTTTGTGTGTGTAACGAGAGGAGGGGGGAGTGAGTGGGGGTGTTTGAGAAGGTGTAGGAGTGGGGGAGTGGCAGTAGGTGGGTGTGAGAAAGGGGGAGGAGTGTGTGGATGAGAGGAGGGAAGAAGTAGGTGGGTGTGAGAAGGGAAGGAGTAGGGAGTGGAAGTGGGAGGAGTGGGAGTGGGTGGGGTGGGAGTAGTGGAGTGGGTGGGGTGGGAGTAGTGGAGTGTGTGATGAGCTAATGTTGTGGAGTGCAACTTCACAATACACTCCGCTGAGATGTTATGTATGTATGTATGTATGTATGTATGAGGTGAAGCAAATGTGTGTGTGGGAGAAGAGATGGTTATGTGGGTGTATATGTGTATATGGTAAATAATTATCTGAGTGTGTGTTTTTAGCTCCGGCCTCAGCGAGAGCTCAAGGTCTTATCGTAATTATTGTTCTTCTTCTTCTTCTTCTTGGGGCGACAACTTCTTAAAATGGTTCAACTGACTCACTCACTCACTCACTCCCATCCATTTTCTTTTACCGACATTGAAACATTTTTTCAACCGAGAGGGGGTTCAACCGAGGGGTTCACACTCAATAAAAAGGGTTCATTTTCAAAATTTCAATATAACCATATGAATACGAAAATCCAAATAAAACATAATTAATATTTTTGAGACCTTTACATATGGATATTTTATTATTTCACTTGAATCATTAAGAGCCGGAGCTTTTGAAGGGTCTTCCATTATGTTCTTGTTTTTTCTTGTGTGCATATTGTCTGTTTTTTTTGTTTGTTTTTTTCTGTTTTTTTTTTCTTGTGTGTCTGTGTGTGTTTTATTGTGTGTGTATGCGTTTGAGTGCGATTGTGTGTATGTTTGAGTGCGATTGTGTGTATGTGTGTGAGTGCAATTGTGTGTATGTGTTTGAGTGCGATTATGTGTATGTGTGTGAGTGCGGTTGTATGTATGTATATGTGTGTGAGTGTATGTTTGTGTGTGTGTGTGTGTGTGTGGGCTATGAATATGTAAGGGCGCCTCCCACTGCAATATACAACATGGAAAAAGAAAAAGAAAGTGAAGAGAAGGACAGCAATATAAAGAGAAAAGGCAAAGAGAAAGTCAGAGAAACATACATACAGACAAAAAGACACACACACACACACTCTCTCTCTCTTTAACTCTTTCTAACTCTCTTTCTTTAACTCTCTCTCTCGCTTTCTGTTTTTAGATCCAGACTGATCAAGTATTTATTGCAACATTCATATGACTAGAAATGATATTTTCCTGTAAACGATGGATATATTTTACTCTACATGTATTCCATAACTATTTTAATATTATTTTATATTTACTCTTTTAAAAACATTCAGTTTTAATGTTATTTTATATTTACTCTCTTTTAACAACATTCAATTTTAATAATATTTTTTTATTAATTTTACTCTCTTTTAACAACATTCAGTTTTAAAGATATTTTATATTTACTCTTTTAAAAAACATTCAGTTTTAATTATATTTTATATTTACTCTCTTTTAACAACATTCAGTTTTAATGATATTTTTTATTAATTTTACTCTCTTTTAACAACATTCAGTTTTAATGATATTTTATATTTACTCTTTTAAAAACATTCAGTTTTAATGATATTTTTTATTTACTCTATTTTAACAACATTCAGTTTTAATGATATTTTTATTTACTCTCTTTTAACTATTTTTATATCACTACTGTAATTTTATATTTATTGTAATTTTATGTACTACTGTAATTTCATATTCACTCATAGCAAACCTAATTTACTTTTCTATGTTATCTAATTTATATGATGTTTGACGAATAGACGACTGTCTACCATAATATGCATTGACTGTAATAGCCACTACCCTGTGGAAAAATAAATGAATTTGAATTTGAAACTCTCTAACTCTCCCTCTCTCTCTAACTCTCTCTCTCTCTCTCAAACTCTCTAATTCCTTCCCCCTCTCTATCTCCCCCTCTCCCCCCCCCCCTCTCTCTCTCTCTCTCTCTCTCTCTCTCTCTCTTTCTCTCTCTCTCCCCCCTTGACACACCATGCAGTAATCCCCAACGTGTGACACAGCTCTGCTTACTCGGTCGCCTGTTGCAATCACTACTACTTTTTTTTTATAGTCCCGGTGTGTACTTTGTAGGTCACACACACACACACTCAACTCTCTCATTCATTCACCGAGTCATGGATTGATTGATTCTCGCATTCATTCACAGACACACCCGACATCTCACTCACTCTCATTCTTTCTGGACTTCATTCACACATCATTACTCGCACACACACATGCATAACAATATTAGTTGAAAATATATATACACACACACACCACTTTCACTCACTCATTCTACATTCACTACACACACTTCTATAGTCATTTTATCTAGAAAGTCGTAATAAAGGAAGGTGTTGGCGACTGGGCTGGTAAAAATAACTGAGAGTCTGAGTATGTGTGTTTGTGGGTGAGTGGATGAATCATATGACTATTAAATCTACACTAGTTCACTATTACCTCTCCAGCATTTTTATCCATCATCTCCCATCACCACCATTACCTCCACAACACCATCATTCCCATTCCTATATCACCCCCAACTTCAACTTACAAATGGCCATCTTCACTCCCTAACCCTGACTACCATCACCAACCACACATCATAGACTATACCAAGACTAACAGACTCTAGTATTCTATTGGTCTTGGTCTACATCACAACCATGCATCTTTCAAACACCACCATTGCCTTCACTCTCCATCCCCCTCTCTCCCTTTCTTTCATACTCCACAATGCTTACTCTATACCCACAACTACACTCACACTACACCCACAACTACATTCATTCTACACCTACAACTATTCTCATTCTTTTCCTCACCACCAACAACACTCATTCTATACATTCATTCACAATCCCTCCCCCTCCCCTTTCCTCCCCTCCAACAACACCACCACCAACACAGCCCGGCGTGAATATTAGCTCGTAGTGAACACACAGTGCGAAACGCCAAATAAATTTCCACAACTGCCCCGGTGACGTCTTAACGAGCTGTTTCCTCATCATTTAACAGCCGGACCCTCGCCTCCCAGCCTCTCAGCAGCCGCCTTGCCCAGACCCCAAGTGTGCTCGCTTTCACTTCGTCCGTTTCTTTTCCAGGATAATGTTCAGTAGCTGACAATAACTTCTGAATACACCTATAGTATGGTAAGAGGCAACAGAATATTCCTCGATTCCAAAACATCATTGCTATGGTGCCAGTTTCGTTTTCAACATGTGAGGATTTTTTTTTTTTTTCAATAGTGAAACTTTGTCTGAGAAGAATCTAAAAAACAAAAAACAAACATGTGATCAAAGACTTAAATGTTCACGACTGAATATCAATAGTCCTGTCACCCTTTCTGTCTCATGATGAACTCAAGTATGTTCATTGAGTCATAAATATACCCTCATGAGGAGTATGAACTTCACGGTATGTACTTCAGTAATCAACAACAACAATAGACTGACTCGAGATCACTATATGTTTACAATGGTAACTCCTTGTGCTCTGTGACGTATATTTAAACAACAATTAATTTGCTACGTAAGAAACTACTGGTCCAAGAGATTAGTTTGAGACTATAGTTAAGGCTAAATTGGGTTGTCAGACTACGCTTCCTTATACATACAAGTAGATAGAATTATGATAGTCAAATTTTAATGAATCAGATTAAATCAGATTAAGATATATTCTCATTGACGGTCATAGGGATTAAGAATCATAAAACGTCTTTGAAAACATCTTGGCAACAGAAAACGTAGGTCAGACCGAGACTCAAACGGAGCACACTTGGGCAGGATGTATGTATGTAGCCTCTCAGCAGCCGGCTCTGTCATTACAAGAAGGTGGTAATTGCACTCCAGAGTCAGGTTAAAAATGTAGACTTGTTTGATGTACAGTAGGGTGGTGCTCCAACTGTGTGGTGAGGGAAGGAGGGGGGATGTGGTGGGAGGGAGGGAAGGAGGGGGTATGGTGGGAGAGAAATAGGGAGGGTGTGGAGGGAGGGAGGGAAGGAAGGAGGTTGTGGACTTGTGGTGGGAGGGAAGGAGGGAGGGAGTGTGCGATGGGAGGGTGGAGTGAGAGGGAGTTTGGTTGTGTGTGGTGGGAGGGAGTAAGGAGGTGTGTAGAGGGAGTTCACGCACTCACGCACGCACACATGTATCATAATTCAGGATACACACATACACATTCACACACCTTGGCATCACAAGGACCATTATAGCACTGGGTGACAAACGCACACCGAGACACAAACACTTGCATCATACAGGCTATTACAGCCCTGTAACACCCATGAAACACCTACTCCATCAAAATGTAAACACGGCAGCATTTAGCACGCTACTTCACGCACGGATCACAATACAACACCCAGAGCAAACATAATCTAACAAACTCTTTATCGTAGATAAATGTAGAGTGTGTATATACAGTATATTATGTATATCTTCCCTTTTTTGGCTTATTTACTATACTGTTAAACATAGGGATGAACAGTGCCTACTGCACTGAGAAGAGAAAGTGGAGCGAGGAATATAAAGCCAGAGAGAGAGAGAGAGAGAGAGAGAGAGAGAGAGAGAGAGAGAGAGAGAGAGAGAGAGAGAGAGAGAGAGAGAGAGAGAGAGAGAGAGAGAGAGAGAGCTCACACAGGAAGGGAGTGAGCACCTCCAGCCCGACCCGCCCCACAATTATCATAGGCTGGAGAGATAATGAAGCGCTCAACCCTTCCACTTCCGCTAATTGCCACAAGATTAATGATCTCTTGGGTGTACACGCTCTCTGGGGGGAGGTGGAGGAACGAGGGGGGGGGGAGGAAATAGAGGGAGGGAGAAGAGAGGGCGAGGTGGAGGAAGAAAAAAAAGAGGGAGGGGGAGGCGGAGAAAAAAAATGGAGGGGAGGGAAGAAAGGAAAAATAGCAAGGGAAGAGGAGAAGATAGGGGTGAGGAGGAGAAGAAATAACAGATGAAACGAGAAGCGAGGAGGTCACTCAGAGATGAAGGAGCAGAGTGGAAGGAAGGAGAACGTGGTATGCTGGAGGAAGAGGAGGGAAGAGAAGAGAAGTAAAGTCGAGAGCGAGATGTGAAAGATCGTGAGAGAGAGAGAGAGAGAGGTTGTAAATGGATAGGCAAAATAATGGAGAAAAGAAAATGATGTAGAAATTAAGGGATGATATAAAGAAAAGGGAGGGAGAGAGAAAAGGGATTGAGAAAGGGAAAGGAGAAAGAAAGGCGAGGAGAGAGCGATAGATTAAGGGAGGAAGTGAGGGAGGGAGGAAGTGAGGGAGGGAGGGATGAAGTGAGGGAGGGAGGGAAGAAGGGAGGGATGTGCTGGAGCTTGGTAAGAGGGAGGGGGGGAGGGGGAGGAGGAAAAGAGAGAGATTTCTTTAACAGGATTCGAATTAGTGCCTTTGTCCCAGCTGAGTGCGTTGGTGTGTTCACTACAACGCCTGGGTGAGCTTACTGTTCCTGTCCCTCTGTGTGTGTGTGTGTGTGTGTGTGTGACTGGAAAGGTTTGTGAGTTTCGTGGTCAACTGAGAGTAGATGAGGGTGTGGTTTTGATCATCATTAGTTTATCATTATCCTTTTATAATTATGCAGGTGCAGATGTCAGGTGGGATAGTATTACAACTTTGAGAATGTGAAGGTGGCATTGTGTACATGAATATATCGTTATGTACAGAAATGTGTAGGAGTGTAAGTGAAGTGGACATAAACTTGCATGTTGGGACGAGGGCAGCCTAACAAAACTGTGTGCATGGTTGTGTTTGCTTGAGATATACCGGCGTGCGAGTGGCGAGCTGTGTGTGTGTGAGACTAAATTGGAACGAAAAGGTGGCCGCATTTTCGCCAGACTTTGTCCATCTGTTATTGGACGGGATTACCTCGAGCGAAACGGATTACAGTCCGATTTACGTAGGGGATTGGATATGGACAGAGGACGAATGGATTATATTTTGAGAAAGTACAGCATGTAGCAAACAGATTCCGCAGAATGTGTGCTTGTGAGTGTGAGTGTATGTTTTTTTTTCACTGCGAATGTAATGTTTGTAAATGTGTATATATTATATTTTTAACTGCTAAGGGAATAAACATAATGGGAGAACGTCCGATACAAATTCTGAATGTGCTTCGATGAGAATATATCTCATTATTGGATGATTATATAATGTATAAAACAATGCCTGGCTTAGGTTCTGCACCTCAGCTGTGATTGGTGTAACATTGCTCTGTACAGCGTGTGGTGGTCCATTACAAAAAGTCATGATCTAGGCACTGAGGATGACCAACATACAACTCCAATGAAGGTGTTTGAAGCCAAGGTATTAAATTATCCCCCTAGTAAAATCAGTGACTTTTCTTTTACTTTTATTTTACTTTTCTTGATCTTATTTTTATTTGCACTACAAAAAAAAAAAAAAAAAAAAAAAAAAAAAAAAAAAAAAAAAAAAAAAAAAAAAAATTAACAGTTTAACAATACCCTTCGATCAAATGGTCAAAGAAATTTAAGTCTACGGCAGCACTGATGAAACAAGTTCTGGGACCACCAAGGCTTTTCACCACCCCATGCTATAAGAACACAGGGGGCAACACGTATACTCTTTCCCCACCCCACCCCCTCACTCCATGCATGAAGTAGTACCAGCGATGCTCACTTGGCCGCCTTGATCAAATTCGCAATGTTTTCATCAGTGTCTCGTGTTATTCCGTCCCGTTATGAAATCCGAAGAGTGTTTACCAGAGATTTTTGCGCTGTTTACTGATATTTCTTCCCCCCTTTTTTTTTATTCCGTTGCCAGGATTGTGTATTTGTTTCGCAGATTTTTACGGACAAGGTTTTCGTATCCGATACAAATATTGAGGTTCGGGAACTCGAGGGGACGAATGCGTGGAAGGGGGACGAAGGGACAGGGAGTAGGGGGGAAGAAGTGAGAAGAGACAGAAAGGGAGGGAGGGAAAGAGGGAAGAAGAGACAGGAATGGAGGGAAAGGGGGGACGAAGATACAGGAATGGAGAGAAAGGGATATGAAGGGACAGGAAGGGAGGGAGGGAAAGGAGGACGAAGGGAGGGGAAAGGTGCACGATGGGACAGGAAGGGGTATGATGGGTTAGGGAGTGAGGGAAGGGAGAGGATAGAAAAAAAAACAGGAGGGAGAGGCAGGACGGGATGGTGTGGAAGGGGATGGTGGGATTCAGCAGGTGGGAAAGGGGAAGCTATATAGGGAGTGGCCAGGAAGAGGAAGGCAGAAAAGGGGACGGATGGCGAGAGAGAGAGAGAGAGAGAGAGAGAGAGAGAGAGAGAGAGAGAGAGAGAGAGAGAGAGAGAGAGGTCCGCTTTACTAACTCTGTTCGTTTAGGCCGGTGTGTGTGTGTGTGTGTGTGTGTGTGTGTGTGTGTGTGTGTGTGTGTGTGTGTGTGTGTGTGTGTGTGTGTGTGTGTGTGTGTGTGTGTGTGTGTCAAAGACCTTTGTTTTCAGATATACTGTAACAGAATGGAAGTACGAGTAGCACCAGCATAGAGGCGACAAAGACAATCTATCTCATTGTCGTTTATACTTATCTATTTCTTTCTAGCCTTTACACATGTATACTTTTCTACCGATATACTTGTTGTCTGTTTATCTTTTTGTTGGAATTTTTTTCTTCAACTTTGACTGTTGTTGTTACTATCTTTGTATACTTTCTGGTCTCGATTTTAGACTGTGTGTTTGTCTTATCTGTATGTCAGTTTTCAGTGACTCCTTATCGGTCCTTGCGAGTTTGTAATACTTTGCATTTCACTTTCAACACTCAAATTTTGCCTCTCTCTTTCTCTCTCCGACTCCCTCTCCCTCTCTCTCTTTCTCTCTCACACACCCTCACACTCTCACTGTATGTAATGCTAAAGTACAGAAATACATGCGTCCAACACAGACACAAACACAGACACAGAGAGAGGTGTCCCTTGGATGCGGCCAGGTAATTAAGAGGTGCACATTTTACAAGAATTATGACACATTGTGAATCATCCCACGCGACCACCACCACCAGTTGGTAGTGGGGAGTGGTGTGGCCTCTCTTCTCTCTTCATTATTCTCTGTTTATTGTTTTATTTATTCATTCGTCATTGTGCATTGTCCATTACTTACCAATGAAAGCTTACTCCTATCTGTGTATTACTCAATCATCACTGTTCATTGCAATTCAACGCATTTTCAATTCACTTCATTGTTCACAGTATATTCATCGCTGTTCATTGTTCTCTGTACATTTCTCATTCATTCCTGTTCATTAATTGTTTCTCAATGCTCTCACTTTTCTTTGATCAAGGCCTGCTGTTCATTGTGTGCAATAGGATACACATTATATACTGTTTATTATCAACTATGCAATACAGTTCATTATTGCACTTTTGTATCAGTTCCAACCCCAAGTAAGACTACAGACATAAACAATATATACTGTAGACATGATTTAACATTTCCAGCCATCGGTTTCAAACTCAACGATATACAAGAAGATACAAACACATATAATAAATCAAATGATGAGAAACCAGTTAAAAAGTTATAATCCTAATTCATGCCTGTGAGGTTCAAAATCATCTCACTACAACCATTACCAACAAGAACAAAAACAGAACACACCATCACCACAACTTTCTCACTAGTACCAACAACCATAGTCTTCATCACAACAACAACAACAACAACAACAACAGCAACAACAACAAACACTACCACTAACACCTCACACCATCACAACCACCAACACCACCTTCACCATAACTCCATTTCCCTACACCATAACCATCACTATAAACACGACTCTTCATCACTACTACCATCACTACCACCACCACCACCACCACCATCAACACAACTCTGTACCACTGCCACTGCCACTGCCACTGCCACTGCCACTACAACTACCACAACCCTCCCTCACGCTCCAACAGATTAGCGACTCTCACCTTTTAAAAGCTGCCTACAGGTAATCCCTCACTCTCTCTCTCTCTCTCTCACTCTCTTTCTCTCTCACTCACTCACTCTCTCACTCACTCTCTCACTCTACTACCACCACCACCTCTCACTTTCCATCCATCAGCCCTCACTCTCATTTATTTCATTCACTTTCACACACACACACACACTCTCTCTCTCTCTCTCTCACTCTCTTTCTCTCTCACTCTCTCTCTCACTCTCTCTCAGATTGAATGATTACCTATCTGCCTTCTTTCTACTAGTCTCTCTCGCTTATCTAACAAGACTGAAAATTGTAGCGACCGATTTTCTTTGACGAGAACAAAGAAAATGAAGATATGGGTTGAGACAAGAGGCGAGAGAGAGTGTGTGAGAAACGAGGCAGGAAATGAGAGAGTGGTGAGGACGTAAAGGGAGTAATGATGAGATAAAAGGTTTGTGAGTGAGTGAGTGAGTAATGTGTGAGCGATGAGTGTGTGAGTAATGAGTGAGTGAGTGAGTAATGAGTGAGTGTGTTAATGATAGCAACTCTGTATGAGTGAGAGGGAAGTGCGAGTGAATGTTGAGACTATAAGTGAGAGTGAGTGAGTGTGTGTGTGAGCGAGTGAGAGTGATGGAGGAGAAGCAACACGTGTCGACCAGCGGTTAGGATCCCACATCTGTCTTGCATCTTTCATCTCTAGTTCTCTCTCCCTCCCTCCCTCTCTCCCTCTCACCCTCCCTCCCTCCCTCCCTCTCTCCCTTCCATCCACTCTCCCTTTCCCTTCCATCCTCTCTCCCTTTCTGTGTCTCGTTCTTTTTCCCTCCTATCCTTCCTATCCCTAATCCTCTCCATCCTCTCTCTCAATCTTCATCTCTCCCTCACTTCCTCCTTCATTCAAACTCTCCCTCTCACTTTCCCTCCCTCATTCGATCTCTCACTCACTTTCCCTCCCTCATTCGATCTCTCCCTCTCACTTTCCCTCTTTCATTCGAACCCTCACTCTCACTTTCCCTCTTTCATTCGATATCTTCCTCTCACCTTCCCTCCCCTCTACCACAATTCTCTCTCCCTCTCTTTCTCAACTTTTTACGTATGTATGTATGAACGTGGGTATGCATTTATACATATGCCGGTAAGTATGCATGTATGTATGTGTACACTCCCGAGAAGCCACTGGTTAGACAATGCTATCCCTGCCTTTATTTATCAGTTATTTGTTATTGTCCAGTGATTTATTTGTCATTTGTTATTGTCCTGTGCTTTTCTTTTATTTGTTATTGTCCTGTCCTTTATTTGTTATTGGCCTGTGCTTTATTTGTTATTGTCCTGTCCTTTGTTTGTTATTGTCCTGTCCTTTGTTTGTTATTGTCCTGTGCTTTATTGTTATTTGTTATTGTCATGGGATCTATTGTTTTTTTTTGTCCTGTTCTTTATTTGTTATTGACCTGTTCTTTATTTGTTATTGACCTGTGCTTTATTTGTTATTGTTCTGTGTCCTGTCCTATTTACCAACTTTTGACTTTTATGTGGGATTAGTTAGGATACGCTCTGGAATATAAAGAAAAACGACTTAAGACAATTTTTTTTTTTTTTCCAATCTAGCATTTGCTTGTGAAATAACTAAATCCCTCTCATGCATCCATCACCTTGAGACCAGTATACAGTTTAATTTCGATACATGAGTGTTGATGAATGGGCCACTATACCACCACATTATACCTCACCACACTATACCTAACCACACTATACCTCACCACACTATACCTAACCACACTATACCTCACCACTATACCACCACACTATACCTCATCACTATACCACCACATTATACCTCACCACACTATACCTCACCACACTATACCTCACCACTATACCACTACACTGTACCTCACCACTATATGGCCACGACTCACAGTGCCACACACCAACAGGGCTGGGTACATACATTGCCTCTACTTGTATTTGGTGAGTGTTATATTGGTGTAGACTAGCCAGCGTCACACTCCACGACACACCACCCACACACCCATGGCAACTACCAATGTACCACACCACGACACACACATACACGCAGATACACACACACACACACACACACACACACACACACACACACACACACACACACACAGGACAGGCCACCCACACATGGCAACTGCCAATGCACTATACCGGGACACACACATACACATACATACATACATAATAACACACACACATGCATTCATACACACATACACACACACACAGACATACATACCAGAACAATACACATTCAGTTACCTAAAACAACCACAACCTTTATAGGCTACACGAGGTTCATTTTATTTACGCAATATATATTCAATCTCATGCACTTGCACGGTATCACGCCTGGCATAGATACAGTGTACACATTCTCTTTGCACACACACACACACACACATACACAAACAAACACACACACACAAAATAAATGCATAACCCTGCCATTCCCCGAGTCACTGGTACATCTTTTATATCAGTAGAAATAAGTTCTATATTATTCACCCGTCATAAACAGGCAACGTAGGATATCCTGATCGAGCCAATGTCGTGATTTCGGTATTCTATGTATTTTAGATAGACAAGGCAGCCCAGGCGAGAATCTTGTTGGTCCACTCAAAGCTATACAGGCCAGTCCATTGATACATAAGTCTTGTCACCTTAAACATTGAGAGATGAGCTTAAGTAAGGGTACACTCACAATCCAATATTTATATCCAGGGTCTTGTTGAGGTTTCTAATTATTTGACATATACTTCTGAACCAATTACAACGCTTATCCTGTTTCATATTTGCTTGAGCTCGTTTAATACTCGATCCGGCTATTCGAAGCAAGTCTGGATACATATTTTGGTTCGTGACTGTACATCCTTATTTAATAAGAAAATAATGGTGGCCTTTCAGGAAATATGATTTGGAATCGTTTGGAGGTGATAAAAATATTGAAAGTTAATGAATAATTGATTAAAAATAGATACCTTAACTGGGCAGACTGCATTTTAAAAAGAACACGTAAATGAATGAAAGCATATTAAACAAAGGAAGAAAGATATAATGGAAAGGATGAATATAGTGAGAAATACAGAGGACAAAGGGACGAGAAAGTACGAAAAAACAGAAAAAAAACAGAAAGTGGGGTTGAAGAGAAGGCAAAATGGAATGAATAGGAACTAGAGAGGACTTGAGATGAAAAGTGAAGAGGGAAGTGCGGGAGACGAGAGGGACAGAGTGAGGAGTTGGAGGCAAAGGGAAATGAAATAACGAAAGAAGTGGGAATTAGTGGGAGAGGGAAAGAGCGTAGCAAGAATATAAATAGATGCGAGAAAGAGAGAGCAAGAGAGAGCGAAAGAGAGTGAAAGAGAGAATGAAAGACAGAGAAAGAGAGAGAAAGATATAAAGAGAGAGAAAGAGAAAGAGAAAAATAAAAAGAGAAAAAGTGAAAGAGTGAAAGAGAAAAAGAGAAAGAGAAAAAGTGAGAGAAAGGGAAATAGTGTGAGAGATAAAGAGAAAAAGAGAAAGAGAGAGAGAAAGAGAGAGAGAGAGAGCCAGCCTTTTGTTGGCACTGTATAGGGACCACCCAAACGTGATAAGGGTACGAATTGAATGACACTAATTAAATCTTACCCATTTAACCCTCTCGTGAACGTGTGACTCATATCTCAGCCAGTGTTAACCTACTTCTGTGTGTTGATGGAGCGGTTCAATGTTGTTCACCATTTGGGTTCAATGCTGAAATATCACTTGGCAACTTGCACTTTGCTCAGACTACCTCCACACTATTTTTATTATTATTATTATTATTATTATTATTATTATTATTATTTCTATTTATGTATCTATTTACATATGTTACCTTTTTTTTTATTGTTATTATGAATATGATTTTTATTTCTTTTTTCTTTTTATTATATTTATTTAGTCGGTTATTTTCTTTACTATGTGCGTCTGGCAGACGTAGAGAGTGAATGAATCAGAGGGAGAATAGGTGAGTGAATCTAGGTGCATGTGAATAACAGTGATATAACAGAATAATGAATAACAGAATAATGAATAACAGAATAATGAGTGAATAACAGAGGAAAGGCAATGATGAGTACATAGGTAATACCAGGAAACATGACAAGTGAGGAAGTGTGAGTAAGGAACTAAAACAGCGTATGAGTGAGTGAGTGAGTGAGTGAGTTAATGATTAAATAAATGAACAAGAAAGTAAGGAATTCAATGAGTGGGTGAGCGAGTAGGAGGAGGTATGATAGTGAGCGAGCGAGTGAATTTGATAGCGAGAGACACAGTGAGCATGTGAGTAGGTGAGTGAGTGAGTGAGGCAGTGAGCGAGGGAAGAGAAGGGAAGGGAGAGATGAAGGGAGGTGTGATGGGGAGTAGGAGGGAGGGTTGTGGTGGGGAGTTGGAGGGAGGGTTGTGGTGGGGAGTAGGAGGGAGGGTTGTGGTGGGGAGTAGAGGGTAGGAGTGGTGGGGAGTAGAGGGTAGGTGTGGTGGGGAGTAGGAGGTAATGGGGGGGTGGGGGGGAGGGGTAGGGGGGCTAAGACAGTGCCCACCGTAACCTCTGTATCGATATTCTATACAATTTCAATTTATATTACGCGGTTCCAGGTATGCACCAGTTGGAGAAGGTGGAGAGGAAGAGGGAAGGAAGAGGAAGACGAGGAGAGAGAGAGAGAGAGAGAGAGAGAGAGAGAGAGAGAGAGAGAGAGAGAGAGAGAGAGAGAGAGAGAGAGAGAGAGAGAGAGAGAGAGAAGTGATGAACGGGGTAGGATGCAAGTAAGTAAGCTGAGGAAAAAGAACTTGACTAGAGAAGCAACGGGAATAAATGTATGAAAAAGGAATAAATGGATTAAAAGGGAATAAATGGATGAAAAAGGATATAAATGGATGAAAAGGGAATAAATGGATGAAAAGGGAATAAATGGATGAAAAGGGAATAAATGGATGAAAAAGGAAATAAATGGATGAAAAGGGAATAAATGGATGAAAAAGGAAATAAATGGATGAAAAAGGAATAAATAGATGAAAAAGGAAATAAATGGATGAAAAGGGAATAAATGGATGAAAAGGGAATAAATGGATGAAAAAGGGAATGAAAGGATGAAGAATACACATGCCGAACCCAAAACACATTATACCACAGAAGAGGAGAGACAGAAATGGACAGCAAGCCCGAAGGAAAATGAAGAATGAAATAGCAGAATGAAACACGGTAATTTATAACAGTAATGATTGGGTACGGAGCATGGCGGCATTGGAGAGGCAAATAACACGGAGCATGGAGGCATTGGAGAGGCACAGAACACGGAGCATGGAGGCATTGGAGAGGCACAGAACACGGAGCATGGAGGCATTGGAGAGGCATAGATGACAGCCACAGCATATAGGAAAGTCGGAGCATAGGGGTAACCTTAGCATAGGAATAATTCTGAGCATTGGTATCAGATTGGAACATATAGGCGTGCTGGAGCATAGGAATAGGCCGGAGCATAGGAACAGGCCGGAGCATAAGGACAGGCCGGAGCATAGGAATAGGCCGGAGCATAGGAACAGGCCGGAGCATAGGAACAGGCCGGAGCATAAGAACAGGCCTCAGCATCGGGACAGGCCGGAGCATGAGTGAGTGAGTGAGTGAGTGAGGCACTACAACATAAACTCGCTGCAACACATTTTCCCTGGCTACGAGAGCATTACTTTGGCCATAAGGGAATTTTCACTGGCCATATTATCGCCATTGTGGTCATAACAGGGGGTAGTGTGGCCATAGCGAAAATAATAATGGCCAGGAGAGCGTCTTTGTGGACATAAAGGTAAGTGCCGTGGCCCACCTCCATTATGGCCAACATGTTTTTTTTTCATGTTTTTTTTTTTTTACCTGGTGGCAGTATAGAACGTTTGTGGCCAATGAGGCATCGCTGGCCCGTACAGGGATGGCCGGGAAGGGGGGGGGGATGTGAGGGTGTGGGGAGAGGGGATGTGAGGGTGTGGGGAGAGGGGATGTGAGGGTGAGGAAAGGAGTATATGTAGGGAAGAGGGAGATGGAAAAAAGTGTGGGGATATATAGTTTGAAGAACGGAGGGGTGGGGAAGGGATGGAAGGAAAGAGAGTAGACAATATAAGGGAAGGATGAAGAGAGAGTGAACAATAGAAGGATGGAGCGAGAGTGGACAATAGAAGGAAAGGAAGGGAAGAGAGTGAACCATATAAGGGATGGATGGAGAGAGTGAACAATAGAAAGGATGAAAGGGAAGAGAGTGGACAATAGAAGGGCTGGATGGAAGAGAATAGGATGAACAGGAGAGATGCACCAAAATCAAGCATATGATAATAATACCGTAGTGGTTTACTTTAGTGGTGTTGACGATGACTTGATAACAGTACGATGACACTCTAGACACCACGCCATCGTCAACACTACGGATATTCTTGCATAGGGCCCTTAGTTCCAGCTTTGTGTATGCCTTGTTCCAGCCACTCCATCCGTTCCTGTCAACTCAGCCACACTGGATTCACAGTTGATTCATAGGATGTTAAGGACCCTGTGATCGTATATGAGAATTGGGGGGCTTCTGATTCCTCCTGACCATGCCACGAAACAAGTTCATTCCATGTAGGTGGTGTTTCGTGGCAGTAATTGAAAGACTCCTTTACCTCCAATTTTCCGACTACATACATCACAAGGTCCCTTGAGAAGAACTTTATGAATTTCAAAGTCAGATCCCCCACAAGCCTTCTTATTCAAGGGGATGCTGACCCCCGCTGTCCTACTTCATAACTACGAGTCAGTCACACACAATTTCGCAAACACACCAGACAACCACATCCGGATAGAAAATTAACATACGAAGGAATAGAAAACAAAATTATAAGGATGCCAGAGAATCGACATAATGTGGTAGATAGATATACTCAAAAACGAAGAAATATAGTACTGAAGAAAAATGGATACGACGACAAAATATAATATTATAAACTGAATGATAAAAGTCAGTGAATAAAACATAAATACAAAGTAAGAGACTGAGGGACATATGGACATTAGTAAGCAAAAAAAAAAAAAAAAAAATTGATGATAACAGATATGACAAAAAGAGAAGCAGATAAAAAAAAATTCAAGTCAATCAACGATAAAGTAGTATGGGAAATGAGGTGAATTAAAGAATGTATTAATGAGAATGTAAAAGAAAGAAGTAAATAGCTAATAAACAGACATACATAAACTGACATAAAGAACACAAAGGAAATAAGACAAAGGCAGAGATTGGAAGAGTTTAGAAAATAGAGAGAAACGAAGAGAGGAAACGAACAAGAGACTGAAAAAAGAAGAGAGAAGGGAGGAAGAAAGGAAGGAAGGAAGGAAAAGTTAGAAATTGAACACTACCAGTTTGCCGGGCTACACAATAAGCTCCAGTGTTCGTTTTAAGAGTACGGGAGACTAGAGTGGCGTGGGGTGCTCTGTGTGTGTGTGTGTGTGTGTGTGTGTGTGTGTGTGTGTGTGTGTGAGAGAGAGCGAGCGGGTGAGAGAGATAGAGAGATAGAGAGAGAAAGAGAGATAGAGAGAGAGAGTGGGAGAGAGAGATAGAGTGATAGAGAGATATAGAGAGATATATAGATATATATATATAGAGAGAGAGAAAGACATATAGAGAGTGTGTGTGAGAGAGAGTGTTGTTTGGTTGAGAGAGAGTGTGTGTGAGAGAGATTGTTGTTTGGTTGAGAGAGAGAGAGAGAGATTGTTGTTTGGTTGAGAGAGAGAGAGAGAGATTGTTGTTTGGTTGAGAGAGAGATAGAAAGAGAGAGAGATAGAGAGAGAGAGAGGTACTGAACAACATAGTCACCACCACAATAGTTTCAAAATAAATGACTATGGAATGGTCGGCAAGCATAGAGCGATGAAAAACACGGTGTGAATTCTGATGTGCTCGTGTGTGTGTGTGTGTGTGTGTGGTGAGAGTTGCGGAATATATACTGTATGTTGTCAAGGTTAAGTGTTGAGTATATTGCCATGAGTATAACGCCAATATGAAATAGTATAATGTCATTTAAAGTGTTATGATAATGCAACACTTGAACACAGTGAGTATAGTGTGATGCTGGTTATAGTGAATGGTTGAATATATCCACCGGTGTGTTTACAGTGCCAATGAGAGGAGCGAGCGAGTCAAGTGTGGTAGTATAGTGGAAGCAACACCATAAAGCAGTGTGGTGTGGACAGGCTCTGTTTACACCGACCACACCGCTAACACCCAATTAACACTGCACTATAAAACTCCTGGACCAGCCCGCCGTCCCGTCCCTTCCTGCCTCACGCGCCCCCTTGCATGCTAACACACTCCCACTCACATTCACTCACCAACACTCACTCACTCACTCGCTCGCTCGCTGGCTTGCTCCCTCGCTCTGGCATGCATTCACTCTTAGATACTCACACTTGCACTCAAACTAACGCCCCACTCGCTGCTACTGACACTCGCTAATACCGACACTCGCTTACATTAATTTGTCAATCATAGGTTTTGAGATACAGAGTAATCATTCACTTAGTCACTCACGTTGGTACTCACTTACACTAACATTCATCCATCCGTATTTACACATACACAGGAACCATTTCCTTATGGCATTAACACTAGCTTTGACACTCACTCGTCTGACACTTACACTATGACACATTTGCAATGACACTAGCACACTCATACGGCACCTTTCACACCAACCAACACACACACACGGCCGTAGTGTCCCTCACCCACACTGGCATTCACTCCAACATTGACATATCAATTAATACATACTCTATTACCAAAGTTACACACACCGTTGTGCTTCATGCATACATACATGCATACTAACGTACGTACAGTTATGTTCACTATTCCGTGAATACTACAGGAGTCATCTGGCATTTCTGACCTATCTCGTGTGAGGTTATATTGTATTTCATATCAATATATGAAGGGGAAATTTTATTATGGTAATATAATGTTCAAATAATGTAGGTATTTTATATATTTCCTTCCTTCCTTAACAGATCATTAGTTCTGTTAACATAAAGTAAACATATAAGGAAGAGATATAGAGATATTTAGAGAATAGTGAACTCAACTTGTACACAACATACATACACACGTCAAACAAACAAACTCACATTTTCTGATGATTTACGATAATTTTCAAGAAGTAATATGTTTCCTTTAACCTAGCTTTCACTATCACTTGAGTAGCAGTGTTTTCGAATTAGCATCACTTCGGTTGCTACGACTAGAAATACAGACCACCACCACCAGAGTCCAAACTCAACGTACGCTTCCCGCCGACACTCGCTGGCAGCTCTGACGATGCAATGACGATAAAAACCCACTCTGCAAATTACGTCAAAATTACACCCACATAAAACTACCATCACTCTACAAAAAAAAAAAAAAAAAAAAGGGAGCGCATCATTCTTTTAATTATTTCATCCACATGGCTTCGAGTTTACAAAATAATTTAATTAGATTCTGTAATAATTGCAGTCACCAGGCACCTCCCGACCCCCTCCTGCCTCCCCCTTCCCTTCCATTCCCAGTTATTGTACTTTACCCATTCCTCTCCCCTTTCCACTTCCTCTCTCAATGTCCTTCCCGTCCTCTTTCTCCTCCCACATTCTCTATACGCGTTTCCCTCTCCATCCTCCATTTCTGCCCTCCTCCTATCCTCGACCCCTTTACATCTTTACATCTCAAAGGGAGTGTACAGAGTTGGTAAATCAGGAGTAAATGATTCCTCCCAACTATTCCAAGCAACAGGCAACCATTAACATTGCATATCTGGTCCTGTTTCCTGGCTAACATTGGAGGAATCTAGGCGCTCCAATGTATCAAAAAGTATACAACCTCCCTTGACCTTTGCATCCTTTCCCACCGATTTCTCACCATCACCAACCTACCCACCCACCTACCGTCCTCTTCCTGTAATTCTCCATAATCTTCAACCCTCACCCTCCATCACTATCCTCACCAAGCATTCATCCATTTTCTCTCATCATTATTATCAGTGACCTCCCTTATCTTTCTTCCTTTCATCTTCTTCATTCTGCATCACCTTTACTTTCTATCAACACTCTAGCTCTCCTCAACATGCATCTCAAACCTTTACTTTCATACTGTCCCTGTTTTTCTATGCTTTCCTACATTCACTCTTACCACTCTCACCCTTCACCCTTCCCCACCCCCACTCAGTATCCACCACCCTTTTACCTTCACCCTCTCCCTTCAGCCTCGCCCATCCATCCATCCATCCATCCACTCCCACTCCCTCTCCATCCCAGGTCGTGATCGGAATAATTATCGCCGTAGTAAAAGTGTGTTCTGATGACAGGTCCTGGCTCTCTCCCTGGCACCCCACCCACCCAGCCACCCCTGCAACACAACTACTGGCACTTTGTTCATCTCCCTTCCTCCCTGCCACCAACTCACCATGCAACACAACTGATGGTCCTCTTTACACCCACAACTGCAACACAACTGATGACTCTTTACATCATCTTACCTCCCTCCCTCCCTCCCTCTATCACATTCCACCCACAACTGCAACACACTACATGAATCTCTTTACATCTCCTTCCCTCCCTCACATTCCACCCACACCTACAACACAACTGATGGTCCTCTTTACATATCCTTCCCTCCCTCCCTCCCTCACATTCCACCCATACTGCAACACAACTAATGTATCTCTTTACATATCCTTCCCTCCCTCCCTCCCTCCCTGCCTCACATTCCACCCATATTGCAACACAACTAATGTATCTCTTTACATATCCTTCCCTCCCTCCCTCCCTCACATTCCACCTACAACTACAACACAACTGATGGCTCTCTTTTCATTTGTCTCCCTCCTTCCTTGGCACTTTCCTCACACCTACAACACAACTGCTGGAACTTTCTCTTCATTTCCCATTTTCATCTTCCTTACACTTCAGACACACCTGCAACACAACTGCTGGCCGTCTCTTCATTTCCTTCCTTCCTGGGCATCTAACTCGCCTCTGATATACACCTCCTGGCAGTCTGTTCATTTTTCTGCCTTAGCTCTCATACACAGCTTCCTCTCACATATTCCAAGCTTTCTCACCTCTTTCTGTGTCTCTCCTTCTCTGGCATCCATCCTCGGTACAATACTGGTTTTACTTATTCCATTTCCTTCCTTCCAAATTTACCTCCTCACCCTAGTATCTAACCCTATTACAAACTACTGGGATTTTTAATTTCCCTCACTTTCTTCTGTCCCTCCGACTCTTCAAGAATTTATATATAATTACATGACACATATTTTCCAACAACTATTTAAAAAAAAAATCTATAATACTATGATTTACTGATGGATACGAGGAGTAATATAACTTTTGATGACAGCTTGATCTGAGTGTCGACGCGGAACGCTCTTCAACACATAATACTGTGCCAGAACCACTTTGTATTGTTAAGGGAAGTTGTAGATTAAAAATAAATGTGTGGCAGTGGCGTGTGTGGCTACGAGGGGACTGTAAGGGGTTAGGAGAAGGTTTGGAGGGCCTTGGAGAGTGTTAGGAGGGGCGTGGAGTGGGGCTCTGAGGAGGTTGTGGGAAAGCTGGGAGGGATGGGGCTACGATGTGACTGGGAAAGGGACGAGAGGGGGCTGGGAGAGGGACGAGAGGGGGCTGGGAGGGGGACGAGAGGGGGCTGGGAGAGGGACGAGAGGGGGCTGGGAGAGACCACTAACGAGGTTACCTGGAGACGCAGGGAGGGTTGTCTGACTAATTTGATTCTAATGTCTTAATGTAACCCAGTCTAGCCACCACCCTCCTCACTGTCCCTGCCAACCACGCCCACACAACGCCCACGCCACCCCACCCTGAACACACCTAAATACTGATCTCACTCACCACGCCCACACCACCACGCCCATACACACAACTACACCTTTGCCACAACCTTCAACATTCCCACTATCTACAACAAAAACAACGTCCACACCCATGTCCACACACCCATATACTCATCCACACCCACAAACACTCACACCCTAAAATACTAAGATATAGTCGCAAGTGTCAGGTTCCATGATCTGTAACTTTCTTAATTCCTCTCTCTCTCTCATTTTTCTATCTAGTCTTTGAAATATGACTACAATACCAGAAACACATCCGCACTTCCCCAACCCGATGGCTCTGTTCAGGATCCTTAAAAACCCGACTGGAATGACTCAACAAGAATACGATAGTCAAACTCTCCCTTCCTTCTTAACTTTCCTCTTCTCTACTTACATATGACACCTGCACACGGGTATTGGTTGTTAATGTGTGGAGCGAAGGATACCTGTAATAAGAACACCTGTATCAGTCATTCATACGCTCACAGCTTAACTTCTACAGAGTCGCCTGGTGGTGATGGTAGTGATGTTGGTGTGGTATTACGGTAACGGACGGAGACTTGGGGTTATGAGAGTCTGTGTGTGTGTGCGTGTGCGTGTGTGTGTGTGTGTGTGTGTGTGTGTATATATATATATAGAAAATTCCACACACAGTTACATATCACCAAAAAAAATGAAAAAAATAATAACTATTCTATACTAACAATAACATGAACATATACACTTAGTCTTACAGTGCATTCAATTTACACCCAGGTTCATAGGTATGCCTTCACCTACACCTATGAACTTCACCCACATCGATGACCACACTTCACACCGTTAAAGGTAATACTCGTGTGTCAGATTAAACAAAAGTAACAAGAACATTGCGGGAGATAGAAACTAGAGATCCCCAAATGGGCACTCAGGCTTCACATCCCTATATATGACTGTGTGCATCACCTGTACCTCTATGCATCACCTGTACCTCTATGCGCATTACCTCTATCTCTATGCATCAACTACACACCTGTATACATCTGCATCAAGCCATGACTCCCTGTGTATATGTATGAGGTTCAGGGATTTACTGAATTTACATGGCGAGCTCGTTCGTACATCGCTTCAAAGGGGTTATTGCTTCTTTTTGGGTTTGGTTTTTACAGCCAAGGTTTTTTATGTCAATGCTGGAAATGCGAGGTCTCAAAATAAATTGGTGTCTAGTAGGTGGATCTAGCGAGACAAAGTAGGGGGCTAATATTTAATGATGGGAGACTTTAATGTAATTGAATAGTGATGGGATGTATAGTGATTTGGCTGTAGGTCACCTCAACTCTCTGCTTGTCTCACACGCAACTTGAATCACTTTTTATGCAAACCATTTTCCATACGTCAGTAATTATACACTACACAACATTATTATACCTTTGAAAGTATAGCTTTAAAAATAAATTAATGTAACTATACTGGCGGGCATCGTTAAGAACAACAACAAACGATGACCAGCAGCAGGTTAAGTCATCACTCGTGTTGAGAAACTTTAATTAATGAGTAGAACATGAAAGTAAACACGAACTCCCTACAATCAGTATAAGACGTACCTTTGTCTAATTGTCTTATTGGTCTTTGAAAATAACAAAAACAAAATAAAAATAAGAATAAAGAATAAAAAATAAATAAATCAACATTAACTAACATAAACTTCCGATTTTGTATATGTGCATCTGATAACTGACCACAATAGTTGACACACTTACAGCAAATTGAGAAGTAAGCAAAGTAAACAAGTACAATACAGCACATGACAATGGTAGGAGGGACTTAAGTCTTTATAGAAAAAAATTGAAACTATCAGGGAATTAAGCCAAAATGAAACTGGAACGGGAGTTAATAAAAAATGAAACTGTCTGTAGGGTTAGTGGATTGAGTGCAGTGAAGGCTTACTAAAAAAATATATCTCAAAATATAACTGCCAGGGGAAGGAATAAAGAAATAACCTTGGAGCTGGACGTACCGGAATGTTTGGGTTTGAAGCTTGGCGAGATGTGAAGGTTGGTCAGAGAATCATGGCTTGTGAAAAAGCCACCTGTAGAATTATATTTATATATTTTTTTTAGTGCTCTGAAGATATATTTATATTTTTCATAGATTTCTCTGAGAAGTATAGAAAACATTTGAAGAACATTTTGTGGTGAGGTCATTAGCCTGATGCAACACACTAATTACACGAGAAATTAAATGTAGTCTATCTTATAGCTTCTTGAGTCATATCCCTCATATACTGGTACAGATGTGATATCGATGCATTTGTGTGTAAGGAAACATGCAATATTTTTCAATCATCATCTTAGATATTTGACGTTCTTCAGAGATTAAGACTGAATTGGGAAAACAATGTAAGACTATCAAGCGTGATATTCGTAAGAGAATCTCGACAAGAATGTTTTGCGCCATGGAAAACCTTAAGAACTTTTAGGATGATTCCACGCCACCCAAAACTCACTTTCCGTGTTGATTTTCCTTGTCTGTATTTTCCCCCTTTCTTTACGGCCGGGTGGTCAAAAGACTGAACTGGCGAGGGGCCGAAGTAACCTAATAAAAAAATACCTACCGAAGGGGGTGAGGGGAGACTGGATTACGTGGCGCCATATCCATCTTGAGGGCAACACACGGGCGTCGGGGTGGCCTGAGTGTGTCGGTAAGGGGCCACTTCCGCTGCGGTACAAGGCAACAAAATTGATGGCGAGGGCGGCGTAAAAACTGGGAGGAAAGGTGGAGGGAGGGTTACTGCATGGGCCGGCCGCCATCTTGAGACGCTCGCTGTATGATGGTCTGTCTATGCCCACACACACACATACATACATACACCTCTGCTGTCTCTCTATTCTTAGTTATGAACCCACTTCTCTCTACCTCTCTCCCTTCCCCTCCCACTTCCCCCTCCCACTCCGCCCCCCCCCCCTCTCTCTCTCTCTCTCGTTCCTCGTACCACTCAACATTTGCTGCAACTTTTTCTTTTTCCTTGTCATTCCTCAAGTGTACTGTACCCTCAGCCTTCTCTTCAGTTTGTGCCTCCTTCTACCTTCCCACCTATACTTACTGCCTCTTATCTTGCTCATCTCATCTCATACCAGCGAACTGCCTGTCTCTCTGTCCACCCTGCCCTCCCCTACCTGCTTCCCATCTCCCTGCCAAACAGCATCTGCTTACCAAGACGCTCCTGCTCTCTACGTGTCTATTCTATACTCTCCTTATTCCCATCTATGGCGACCTATAGTACAGTATGTCCTGCTTCGCTACACCTGCCACTCATACCTGTCATCCAAAGGGGCCGACTTCTGTCCTCTCTTCACCTTCATCTTTTTCTCTTTCCACCCCCCTCCCCTGATCGAAAAATTTCCATCTTTCTGCTCCCTTCCCACTATAGCCAATGTCGACTCCCTACCCTCACCTGTCCCCTCTTCACCCCACCCTCACCTGTCTCCTCTCCACCCCACCTCTCCAGTCCCCTCTCCACCCCACCTCACTACTCCCCTCTCCTCACCTCTCCTCTCCACCCTCACCGGTCCCCACCCAACCAGTCCATTCACCACCTCCACCAGTCCCCTTTCCACTATCTCCGCTCTCACCTGGCCCCGTGCCCAGTCCTATACTCAGACACACCTTCTGGTTCCTCGCTCTTTCTTATCCTAAACTAGCCGACTGGTCCACTTCACCACCCTAATAGCTAGCTAGTACCCCAGAAAAAAAGAAAAGAAATAAAAACAATGATTCGGGGTTTACTTTTTTATATTATGTAATTTTGAGATGCATCTGGATCTACGAGCCAATATGGTATAAGAAATGGCTGAGAAATGATGACGTTACTTCAATACAAAACAAACTATTATAGCAAATAAACTTTTTTCGTGCTTATTATGTAGTTACCCTCGGCCCCCTCATGCACCCTACCCCGCCAATACGTCTTCTACTCTCCCCCTTCTCATCTTGCCTCCCCCCCCCCTCACCCCCTGTCCAACCTAGCTGCCCTGCTCACTCCCACCATAAAGCGAACTATCTAATTATCCCTGGGGCGGGGTGAGGAGGTTCTAGGGGCGGCTTACTGCTGCCAGAGACACAGAAGAACACACACACACACACACACACACACTACTGGATATCATGACCTCTGGTATATTTTCACAGTGCAACATATGCCTCCACCTATACTGGCTCATCTTAAAGCCGATTTAGACTACAGTGATCCGCTCTTACAAAAGTCCACTCTTATTCTGACTGATACTCTTGTCATTCACGCACCATTGCTTTACACTCACACTGCTGATTCACCTTCACACTAATTAATTTTCACACGGATACACTCTTACACTCCCTATGCTCTTACAATGAACCTGTAAGTGGCTCACATTCACGTTCCTTAAATTTCAATATTAACAATGATTCCTTCACATACAAACCCCAAATCTATTCATCTCATAGAAATCTGCGCATAATAGGAATGTATTCCATAGGTTTACATTTCTGTCATGATCACTCAATAACTAGCATATGGATAAATTCTAAATACAAATACCCAGATTAAGATTCCTCCTCCAGATGGCTGAGTGCTTAATTAATTACCCTTCTCGACCAATAAGGAATAAGGCCGACAACCCGACGTTCTCTCATCAATTTTGGTGCAAACAACTACCAAAATCAACTGCGAGAGAAATATTCAGAATGTACTGTAATCAATTGTATAAACGTCTTTCAGTAAGTGGACCGGGTCATTAAAACCTGGGAGGGGAGTGTCAATGTGAAAGAGAACTTTCAAAACACTGTGTGACAGGTCATGTCAAAAAAGTTGGAAAGGGTGACGAAATAAATATACGAGTGGACAATCAAAACACGAGAAGGGAAACATGATGATGATTGGCCAAATTTCAAGAATGATGCTAAAGAAAGGAGTGTCAAATAAGAAATGTAGAAACCTGGGAGGGATTCAACATAAAAAAAGAAATGTAAAAAAGGATGGAAAACAATGGTTGACTCACTAAACAAAGAGAGTAACATCACATGAGAAAGGTGAAGGGAGGAGTGTAAAATGAGGAGTTTCATCATAGTAGGGAAATATCAACATAGGACACAGCTGCCAAGACATGAGAGACAATAGAGTTTAATGAGGCCTGTGGTGTCTACAAATTGATGGCTATAGAATTATGCAAGTTAAACCATAAAACAGGGCTGTAAAAATATCCAAGAAATATAGTGATACGCAATGACTGTAAAAGATATGGAAAGCCTGTATAGGTATAGGAAGTTCTGTAAATATATGAGAGGTTTAGAAACACATGAGAAAGTTGTTACGTCAAGAATAGACTAAAGAGAAACAACGGGGCTGTTTAATGACAGTAAAGTACGGTAGAGGAAAAGGATGTTTTCATCTCTAATGGCATGAAGTTGTCAAGGAGCTGTCAACACACGGAGGGGCTGCCAAGACACTGTGGAAATGTCAAGATGAGATTGAAGCTCGTACAAAAAGAAAGTATTTACTAAAATCTACTCTAGAATCGAGAACAAAGACACAACTCCCCCCACGACTTGGAGAAAGAGTAAGAGAGGGTTGAAGGGGTTGAGGGGGGTGAGGGGGTGAGGGAGTGAGGGAGAGAGAGGGAGGGGGTGAGGGAGAGAGAGGGAGGGGGTGAGGGAGATAGAGGGAGGGGGTGAGGGAGAGAGAGGGAGGGGAATGAGGGAGAGAGAGGGAGGGGGTGAGGGAGAGAGAGGGAGGGGGTGAGGGAGAGGGAGGGAGGGAATGAGACAGGAAGAGGCCGCCTGTGACGTGTGGTGGTGGGTTGAGGTATTGTCTTGTGTGGTGGCCTTCTGTGTGACGAGTCCTCCTTCCCTTCTTTTATTGTGGCACTGGCATTCTCCTTCTCTCTGTGTGTATATATATATGTATATACTGTATATGTATGTGTGTGTGTGCGCTTGTGAGTGTGCATCTGCTTGTGTGGGTGTGCATTTGCTTGTGTGTGTGCTTGTGTGTGTTATTCTTTAAGGAGATAAACATTGGTACTTTGAAGTGTGGCCTACTGTCCAATCACCAGGAAAAGTCATGTCAATTGAAAACAAAGATATAATGTGTAAACCAGACTATTTATAATTATGGTAATTCAAACATCTTTTTACATATTTATTCGTGATTTTTTTTTTTTTTTTTTTTTTTTGGTAAATTTCATTCTGGTTGATGGCCATTTGGCGTCCATTACAATTACTGCTTTAATAATTC
This sequence comes from Petrolisthes manimaculis, assembly GCA_034508575.1. NCBI lineage: Eukaryota > Metazoa > Arthropoda > Malacostraca > Decapoda > Porcellanidae > Petrolisthes > Petrolisthes manimaculis. The sequence goes on along the minus strand of JAWZYT010003540.1, from coordinate 38,445 downwards.
AATTTCCTTGTTATTCTAGTTCACATATGCTGTTACTGATTGGCATAAAAACACGACTAACCAATGACCAACTGTGAGTGTCAAACAATATTCTTCTGAACAATATTTTCTACCTTCGTTACAGGCAACATTAATAAAATCATCTGATCAGAGAATGTCGACACTGGGTTCACATAATTAGTTCAGATTTCACCACCAATACGCATCGCTGTCCAAGTTAAACTCTAATTGAATCCAGGTTTTCTTGTTATGTGTAATGAATATGACTGAGAGTGTAGTAGTCAGAGCTGGCCAAAGTGAATTCATTACTTTGCCGTTATTAGCATTTTTTATTCCCTAATGTAGAACTGATACTCACTAATAAGATTTTACCTGCGTCGAACAGGTTAATATAAGCCACACATGTAGTTCTTATCGTTGTTATTGTTGTTCATCATCTTTTCCTTTTATTAATTCTCTTCCTTATTCTCCTACAAAACTTTGAAATAAACCTCCGTTGCAAACAAAAATTATTCTCATCCTTCGGTAACAGTTTCTAATGGTATCATTCCCAAGCCCAATCCCTTACCCATTTGATTCCTCCACTACTTCACCCTCTCCTTCGTTATCTTCTTCCAATACGTTCCTTCATCTCTCTCACTGTTGGATTCTTCTGCCTGTACAGTGCCCCAGTGTACAGTGCATGTACAGTGTGGTTGTGGTTGTGTGTGTGTGTGTGTGTGTGTGTGTGTGTGTGTGTGTGTGTGTGTGTGTGTGTGTGTGTGTGTGTGTGTGTGTGTGTGTGTGTGTGTGTGTGTGTGTGTGTGCGTGTGTATGTATGTGTGTGTGCGTGTGTATGTATGTGTGTGTGTGTGTAGTAACATGAGGGTAGGGTTTATGCTTGGTGCGGCCCCTCACATCACCTTCACGACACCATCACTCCTACCTCAGTACCCTCTCACACCACTCGCTTAATACCTCCACAGGGTCCAGGGAGGTTATGGGGGCGGAGGGGGGGGGGGTGAGAGGGTGCAGGGTTATACCTCACCTGTGATGACTTACCCTCTCGCTTGGTCCACCCTCCTATCTGTCTTTCCCTACCTCCACCTCCCCGTTACCCCATCCTGCCTTTCCCCCTACACTCTTTATCTACCCTCATACCCAATCCTCATTACTTTTTCTTACCACTGCCTTCCTCATTCACCTTCACACCCCTTCCTCATTCCCTTCGCTTGGCCTTACCCACCTACCTGCCTACCAATACCCTCATTGAATATCCACTACTTTCACATTTCATCTCATCCCCCCACCATACAATTATCCACCTTAGTCGTCCACTTTCCCATTCCCTCCTCTCCCCCCAACCCAGTCGTCCACTTTCCCATTCCCTCCTCCCCTCCACCACACAATTATCCACCTTAGTCGTCCACTTTCCCATTCCCTCCTCCCCTCCACCACACAATTATCCACCCCAGTCGTCCACTTTCCCATTCCCTACTCCCCTCCACCACACAATTATCCACCCCAGTCGTCCACTTTCCCATTCCCTCCTCTCCCCCCACCCCAGTCGTCCACTTTCCCATTCCCTACTCCCCTCCACCACACAATTATCCACCCCAGTCGTCCACTTTCCCATTCCCTCCTCCTTCCACCACACGAGTACAAGTAACACCCAACAACAACTTGTGGACGATGGCTGTTGGTCGTCTAAGAGGTGCTTGGGTCACAAGGCCCTAAAGTGTACTCGCCCCAGCCAGTACAGTCACCAGCAAAGTATAGGGACACACACACGGTCACACACACCTCATGGAGAGAAGAAGTTAGTCTTTTTTTTTTTCTTTTTTTTTTGGGAATAAAATGAACTGAAAATAAAATGAACTGAAAATAAAATGAACTGAAAATATAGGAGTCCAGCTAATTATTTTAACTGAGACACTTAAAATTTTTCACCACACACACACACACACACACACACACACACACACACATCATGTACACGCAATCATTAAGATAATCACGCTCATACTCAAAACGTACTAACACAAAAACACTAGTCAGACCTCAATTGTTGACCCACTGTATCGAACCTTGGGTCTTATTTAGTGACACTTAGCGATCCTACAAATAAATAAATATGTAGTGGGACGAAAAATATGAGCACAGAGCATAATTATCTAAACAGAAAACTAACTATGAAGGACGAAAGAAACACGTGCGAATGTTGTTTTCAAATTTTCTCCCTTTTTCTTGTTATTACCTTTTATTTATCTAATTATAATTACCCCGTTTCAACCCTACTAATTCCCTCCCTTTTCCCTCCCTTTACCCTTAACCAATTCCCTCCCTACACCCTTAACTAGTTCCCTCCCTTCACCCTTAACCAGTTCCCCCATCTTTTCACCCTACACCAGTTTCCCCCCATTTTTCACCCTTAACCAGTTTCCCCCCTTCACCCTCAACCTTACCCCTTCTTTCACCCTTAACCAGTCTCCCCCCTTCACCCTTAACCTTACCCCTTCTTTCACCCTACACCAGTTCCCTCTCTTCACCCTCGATCCACCTTACCCTTGCCCACAAAGAAGGCGGCGTCTATTGCCCCTTCACACGTCAAAGGAGGTGTTGGGACGTGATAATGGTCTGAGAATTGGTGGGTTGTTTTGCTGACGTGACTGTGGCAGCAGGAGAAAGGGAAGTGATGAGTGGAGAGAGAACGAGAGGACCGATGAGTGGAGAGGCGGAGAGATGGGATGCTGTGAAGGAGTTGGAAGAGTGGGGAGGGAAAGAAAGAGTGGGTTTGGTGTAGGGAGGGGGACGAAAGAGTGGGTTGGTTTGGGAGGGGAAGAGTGGGTTTGGTGTGAAGAGGGGACGAAAGAGTGGGTTGGTGTAGGGAGGGGAAGAGTGGGTTTGTGTAGGGAGGGGAAGAGTGGGTTCGGTGTGAAGAGGGGAAGAAAGAGTGGGTTGGTGTGGGGAGGGAAAGAATGGGTTGGAGTAGGGAGGGAAGAGTGGGTTGGAGTGGGGAGAGGGAAATGGGTTTGGAGAGTGGGAAGAGTCTGTGGCAATTAGAGTCGAAGGAATGGAAGGGATGGAATAGCAAAATACTAATAGAATTGAGGAAGAATAAACTGGCAAGCAAAGATGAACGAATTGGGAAGTCTTGAGAGAAAGTGGGAGAATATGGGAGAGAGTGGGAGAGTATGGGAGAGTGGGAAGGTCAGTACTGATGTTCACTAAATGGCAGCAACTAATTTATCTCAGAGACTATAAACATCCCACAAAAGTTCCACCTGGTTCAGCAACTGTAGTGACTGAACCTGTTATATTCTCCTATATACAGTATAGGCTCAACAATAACAACGCCAGGTACAGTCGGCCCCAGGAATTCGTATACACCACTGTAACATCAAGGGCTCGTAACAACTAGAAAATTTAGTACATTTAATTTCTAACACCAAATTCTTCTAATAAATTTATAAGGCAAATACTTGAATCAATCAGCAGAAAAAAAATCTCTATGTATAGTATGTGCAAAATATAGACCCCTTTTAACTTATGCTCTGTGTACGAATATCTGAGGTCGACTGTACATCATGCCTTCCATCACCAGTATGCAGGCTCAACCATCTGGCATTTTTTTCCTGTGTACAGTCGTCAGCATATATTCACTTCAAGTTTGTATGCATAATAAGAATCACGTGATATTGCAATAGAGTTTGATCAGGAATTGTCAGACATACCTTTCGTGCAACTAACTTACTCTTAATGTTTGATAAATCAATTCAGTTTTACCGATAGCAGACTCACGGTACGATCATATAACAACAGGCACCGTAAGTTAGTCTTAAGAATGGTAGTACAGTGTTGGTAAATCGGGAGTAACTGATTCATCCAAACTATTCGAAGCAACATGCCACCAATATTTTTCTTAATCTGGTCCTGTTTCCTGACATACTTTGTAGGAATCAAGGAAATCCAGTATATCAAAAGTGTAATGTCCACTCAATCCTATCAGTGAAACTAGAGTTAGCGATACTGCGATACTAATTTAAGGAGATTTGTATAAGTACTGCACATATATTCTATTCTAGCTACTATTTACAATGAAAGAGTCAGTACTTTTATTGGCAATCATTAGGGCTATGGCTTTTTCCTACCTATTAAAAAATACAAAAAAAAAAAACAATATCACAGGGACACATAAGTTCATTTTAAGATTGACTCTCATTACTTCCAATAAATTTACAGTACATAAAATTAAAGCCATGTAGTGTCGGCAGCATAAGTTCGCTTCATTTCCACCTGCTGTTGTAATACCATTTTAATGAAGAGATGACAGATAAGAGTTCTCATATGGTAAATTACGTATGGTGTCAAAATAAAAAGTGGTTCAGAATGCAACTATCTGGTCATATTAGCAAAAATAAATACATTAGATTGACGCGAATTTATGCTGCCGGCTGTACAGTATTGCTGAGAACGCAACTGGTGTATAGGGGCAGCATGCAGTGAGAGGTATAGAAAGAAAAATAAAAAATAAAAGAAAAAAAGGTAGTGCACCATTTGTGAATTAATTAACGCCTATCAACTGCACCAAAGTCATTAAGGCAGACAACCACAAAGGGCTTAATTTGGAAGGCTCAGTGACCCTCGCGTCCACTGCTCTTCTCCACTAGACTATGTCCCTCTTTTTAGTGGAACTGCCAAGCGGGGGGAGGCGAAATTATTGTAATGGTCTTGGGAGTCATTCTGAGTCTGTTTGTGTGTGGGTGTATGTGTGTGTGTGTGTGTGTCTGTGTGTGTGGGGGGGTGTGTGGGTGGGTGTGTGTGTGTGTGGGTGGGTGGGTATGTGGGTGTATGTGTGTGTGTGTGTCTGTGTCGGTGTGTGTATGTGTGTGTGTGTGTGTGTGTGTGTGTGTGTGTGTGTGTGTATGTGTGTGTGGGTGGGTGTATGTGTCGGTGTGTGTATGTATGTGTGTGAGCTCATTTTTTTGCGTGTGTGCATATTATTACCATTGTCAAATCACACGAGATACTGTAATATATTACGTGTTGTATATATGAATTATAACTAAGACCTCAGACGTTACCGGAATATTAAATTATTACCAAGATTCACATTATACCCGGCATTATCCACTCGGAAAAGTTTTAGACATTGACGAAAATATCTCATATACAAAAGTCTATTTGTTATTTTACCATTCACTGTAAAATGACTCGGGAAGGTATTTGATATAAGCGGTTTAGATAAAGACGCTTCAGAACTGCTTTTAATATTTCAACCTTTAGACAACACAATCACACAGACACTAAAGCATCAACACACACACACACACAGGCAGACACAGACACGCAAAACGGCTTTATCGGACCGCGGGGAAGAACGAGACCTCACCACTGTATGAGACTTTCACTAACCTCTACTCTTACTGCAACTACGGCACACAGCAACAGGTAAAAATACGGCAACGACCCCACGAAACACATAAATATCTGGCCCCCTCGCTATCAGATGACAGGGCGGCGGGATCTCATTTGACTCGGTGTTGGTGTTAAGAGCCTCGTTTGACTGGACTGTCCTTGGTAAACAACACTGCAGCTGTACGACCCACGCCACGCACCCTTACCCATTCCTATTTCTCTCCTCCATCACTACCCACCTTATTCCTTCCCTCCCTCGCCCCTCAACCATGATTCTCTCTTCCATCCCTATCCATCTTTTTTTCCGTCGTATCTTCATCCCTGCTGCTCCCCCTCCGTTTCTCCTCTCATCCCTATACCCATTATATACTTGGACAGAAAACTGCTGTGAAATTTGTTCCCTATCCGCTGTCAGTTTTTTACATTTCCCTGTCATATGGAAAACTTTTAATAGTTACTTTTGAAACATTAATTCCTTTACTGTTTATGATCTCTGACGAAAGAGGACGACCCCATGGAACCTCCAGTATCCCATCCTCGTAACACAACGATAACCCTGTATTTGATACATGAGAACAATACTCTCAGGAGAATATTATCGGTAGGTATAAATAGTGAACACATAATTTACATTAATCTGATATCAAAATAGAGCATGAAAGCCAATGTTTTATATCAATGTCATAATACTATGTGCTTACCTGTCATGTAAAACTTTATTACCGATTTATATATTCCAACGAGATTAAGGACCCTGTGATCGTGTATAAATAATGGAGGCTTTTGATTCCACCTAACCATGCCACGAAACAGTCTCCTTCGGTATGGGTGGTGTTTCATGGCAATGTTTGAAGGACTCCTGTATCTTCAAATTTTCTGACTACATCACAGGGTCCTTAAGCCATCCTGAGTTAAGACAAGTAGAGACCTATGTTTGGAGACACCAATACACTGAACCCCGGAGTGAAGAGCCAAAAAGATAGTCCTGTTGTCTAGAAAGATGTACACCTTACCACAAAAAGGGAAATAATCTACTGGCAATTGATATGTGTGTATCTGTATGTGTATGTGTATATTTAGATAATATTTATAATACATACACAACATTTTTATCTTCCTTTTTCACACACTCATAGATACAAGAACACACACACATATACAAACACACAAACACACACACACACGAGAGAGAGAGAGAGAGTTTGTTAAGGACAATTTCTATACAGTATCATTTCAAGGTATCAGAAAACTAATGAAATTGTTGCCTACGACTGAACCGCGGGAAACATTTCGTAGTACTCCCTGCACATGTAAATTCCAGCCCTGTTAATGGGATGCCTGTCAGACGTGGGATCAACTCCAACCTTTTTGTTACAATTTCAATTTTTCTTCTTCTTTCTTATGGGTCGATATACAATTTTTTTGTTTTTGGAAAGTCACAGCTCAGAGTTTTCCCACGATATACCAAACATCATCCAGTACTTATTATGATTATTATTTATTACTATTATCAATATTATTATTATTATTACTATTGGTGCCAATGTAAATATAACTATTATATTGCTCGAAGGGAAGAAATGGCTGTAAATATTACTAATACCACATACCAATATCTCCACTTGCCATAAACAATTGCCACAACATAAACGACTTGTTCCTTCTCAATTCCGAACACTGCATTGTTGACCAGATGACATTTCGCTGGGCTTGGTAATAAACGTAAATTTCTATCCTAATTCCATTTTGAATACCACGGGCCTCAACTTTTCTCTAATAAGTGCCATAATAGGGCTTGGTTTGAAAATTGCAATAAATACCATAAACTTGATCGTAGTAACTTTATATGATGGTAGTGTGGTGTTTTGTGCGTCTGAAAACTGGGTCCGAGCGAGTAGGAATACGGTCCTACGAGTGACTAAAATATTCATGAAGGTAGGAAGAACACAAACACGGCCGCCATCACTGTCTCCCTCCTCGGCACACCCACGCACCCTTACCCCCCCCCCCCCCATCCCTCCCACACACACACACGCTATCACGCGAATATATATACACAGATATTCATGCACACTGACACGAGAGTAAGCACATGTACAGGCACACACAAATACACGCGTGTACACAAAATCCTACGCTCCTCCAAAATCTTCCACCGTAAACACAAACCGGGACACAAAACTTACAAAAAAGCACTAAAGTTTGGTAAAAAAAAAAAAAAAAAAAAAAAAGGCCCAGTTGAAATCAGCTCAACGCTTACAGTAGAAAATAGTACTTAAACCTAACGTGTCTGACTCAGGCCGGCTGACTGTCGTTTGAATATAAAAATACTGTAGTTAATAAATTACCAGTATCCACACTGTATTATGAAACTTATTAAAAATATTGGTTTTCATACTCTATCTAAATATCACGTTACTGTAATGCTTTGCAGACAATGGACGTCAATAATAAACATGCTCGTATGGAATGTTCTGTTATCCTCTTGTCAGAAAGTTATTATAGAGTTCAAAAATTATATCTTATAATTCTACAGTCATCTGCTGGTGAGGGGGGCAGGTGAGGGGGGCAGGTGAGTTAAAGCAGCCAGGTGATGATAGAGAGCTCGACAAACATTCCTAATTGGGTGAGAGGCAAACAATACCGTCACACCCATACCGGTCAGGCAGGTGTAGCGGCATGCATGGTACTGTGTGTGTGTGTGTGTCTGTGTGTGTGTGTGTGTGTGTGTGTGTGTGTGTGTGTGTGTGTGTGTGTGTGTGTGTGTGTGTGATAGATAGATAGATATACAGAGAGAGAGAGAGAGAGAGAGAAAGAGAGAGAGAGAGGAAAAATTATCACATCACATAGACACATACGTATCATACATCTTGTCCGCCAGAAACTCTATGGAGAACAGAATACGACAATACAAAATTCTAATTAGAATGAGCAAAACAAAGGGATAGAGAATCTGGTTATCTCGGCACCCAGCAAGGGGCAAGGTGGAGGGGGAGGAAGGGAGGGAGAAAAGAAGTAAGGCGAGAGAGGGAAGGAGGGAGGGAGGGAGGGAGGTAAGGTAGAGTAGGGGAAGAGTGGAAAGAGGAGGAGTAGGAGAGGAGTCAGGGAAAGAAAAGTGTGAAAGGAGAGGAAAATCAGGTAGAGGATTGTGAGGAAGTTGGTGGGGAATGAAGTGGAGAAATGAGTTGTGGGGGAAAAGAGTAACGATGGGCAGTTATAGGAAGAAATAGTCTTTGAATGAGGAAATGGAGGGTAAGGGTGAAGTGTTAGTGAGGGTTGGGGGAAGGTGCTGAGATAGAAAGTGATATGAGGAGTGAAGTTGGAGAGGATTATTGGATATTCCAGGTAACGTACATGAAAATCACTTAAGGATCCTGTGATGTAGTCTATAAGTTGGAGAGAAAATAGTCCTTCAAATATTGCCACGAAACACCACCTATAGGGAAGGAGCTTGTTTCGTGGCATGGTCAGGGGGAATCAGAAGTCTCCAAAATTAAACCCGAAGGACTTATAATCACTCAGACTTATAATCACTATAAAGTTTGGCTGACCCGTTTCTTTACCAAGCAAATTGGAGTAGGAATACCATTGATCAGGCCCCAGTAAACTAACCTAACAGCTGTTCATCAATTGATCTCGCTTACAAACCCAAACAAATGGACTTGGAGCAAGGCTAACATTTTCTTATGGATATTGCTGCCTGTCAATTTAAAAACGGGGTGATGTTTGTTTGTTTGTTTGAGTTGCCAGCCTCAAGGGACGCTGTCATTCTGAAGGGATTTGCTAACGATGAGGACGAGATGAGTTGTTTCAGGGATCAGTCACATTTTGTAAGTATGGCTGTGAGTACGACCTTCAGTATACATGTTTCAAGTTGGTTACCCCGGAAACTTACAAACAGTATAGTACCAAAATAATGATTATGCTAAATTATTTCATGAAACTTAAAGATACGCTGTACAGTCGTCAAAAAAAGTATTGAAACTTGTAATAATGGTCCTGTTACATATATTTCATAATAATACAGTTACTCAAGAATTACAAAATTACCTCTTTAATTAAACATCACCAACATCAACATCGACACATTCCTAAATACATAATATGGATCTGATTACATAGGCCTACTGTACTATTACAAAACTCATGTCTTGAAATCTGGTGAAAACATAATTATGGTATGGTGAGCTAAACATTCTGGACATGAACGTTACTGTTTTCATTATGTTTCACAAATTATATTAAGGACCCTGTGATCGTGTATAAAAATTGGAGGCTTCTGATTCCTCCTGACTATGCCACGAAACAACACGCTCCTTCCCTATGGGTGGTGGTGTTTCATGGCAATATTTGAAGGACTTATTTACCTCCAATTTTCTAAACAACACAACTACCTCACTGTCCCTTTAAATTATTAGACAAGACAGTGACACGAGTGGTTTTTTTTTTTTTTTTGTCTTTGATAGTATATACAATTGCCAGCACTTATGACTGGTACAGGAGAAGTGTACTGACAAGGCTGACTGTACCAGTTATAAGTGCCGGCAACTGTACATACTCAGTGCCAACGTTTGTCTTTAGTGTCATTGTATTAGGCATCTCTATATTCATGATCGAAAGAGAGAGAAGACAGTGTATTTAGTTCGGAGTTTACATGCACTTCCTAAACACATATTACATACGTTTCATTATCATTTCCCTTCAATAAAAAAAAAAAAAAAAAAAAAAAAAAAAAAAAAAAAACTCTTCGTATTTTGAATTAACACTAAACCTACATTGATAAAAAAATTATTAATAACCTATGAATATTGGAGGGGGAAGGACGAGTGTTTGTGATAGGGAACTTCTATCTTTACACACACACACTTCAACCTAACTTCATATATTGTTCCACCTTTACGACATCTTTATCATCAGAAGTTATAGATTGGCGGTCGAGACACAAACTTTGCTGGAGGAGTGAAAGGAGGAAGAGTAAATGTGGAGAGAGAGAGAGAGAGAAAGAGAGAGAGAGAAATTATGAAGAGAATGAACGAGGTAGACAAACTGACACATACAGTCTAGGACTCTAGATCAATAATAATAATAATAATAATAATAATAATAATCCACTAATGGGTAACTCCAAAAACATTACTATCATTCAATGTTTCACGTTCACAGGGAATGACATTGTTTTACGGAGTGTGTAGCTGCTTGTAGTAAATTAAAAGATGATAATAATTATTAACCTATTTATTGGAGAAAGTTTATCAGCTAAGGAACAGAGGGAAACTGTCAAAATCTTACGTTAGTTATCCCAGTATATGGATGATTAAATTTTACCACGACTGTACATTCAGGGTGAAATTAATATACATGCATATACATATTATATAGATATATTATAAGATTGATGGATTGGTACAGTCAGACATATATATAGGCAGACAGAGAGTGAAAATGAAAAGAGGGGAAGAGTAAAGTGGGGAGGTGAAGGGAGAGGAAGGGAAGAGAGCGAGAGTAGAAAGCGGATGGAAACAGGAAAAGTGAGAGAGAGAGAGTGAGAGAGAGAGAGAGAGAGAGAGAGAGAGAGAGAGAGAGAGAGAGAGAGAGAGAGAGAGAATAAAGAAGAGAGGAAACAACGATGGAGTGAGTTAAAGTATAGGAAGGGGAATAAAGAGGGAAGGACAGTATGAAAGGAAAAATAGAGAAAGGAAGAATGGGAAAAGCAGCATATGGAAAAGAGGGGATGGAGGAGAGAGAGAGAAGATAGAGGAGAGAGTTCGGAGGAAGAGATAGAGAGAAGATGGAAGGAGAGAGAGAGAGAAGGGATATGAGGAAAAGAGGGTGTGAGGAGGAAGAGAAGGAATGGGAGAGAAAGAGTGGGAAGTAGGGGAAAGAGGGAATGGGAGAAAGTGGAGTGAGGAAAGGGGAAGTGAGGTGGGAGGGAAAAGGGAGTAGGGGAGGGAGTGAAGGAGGGGAGAGAGAGAAGGGGAAAGGGGAGAGCAGGGGTATGCAGTGAGGGAGAGAAGAGAGGGGAGAGATAGGGAGAGGGGAAGTGAGGTGGGAGGGGAAATGGGAGTAGGGGAGGGAGTGAGGGAGACGGAAGAGGAGGGAGAGGGGAGTGAGAGAGGGAAGAGGAGAGGGAGAGGTAGAGGGGGAGGAGAGAGAGGGGGTAGAGAGAGAGGGGGTAGAGAGAGAGGGGGAGGAGAGAGAGGGGGAGGAGAGAGAGGGGGTAGAGAGAGAGGGGAGGAGAGAGAGGAAGAGGAGTGAGAGAGGGGAGAGAGGAGAGGTAGAGGGAGTAAGGTTAGGGAGCTCACCTGTGTTGTGGTGGTGGTGGTGGGTCCTCAGGTGTATTGACCCGCCTAGCTAGTCTACCTCTCTCCCTCCCTCTCTCTCTCTCTCCCTCTCCCACTCTCTCTCCATCCCTAAACCTTATCCAGCCTCTCTCTCTCTCTCTGCTTCTTACTCCCACTCTCCCTACCTCTCTCTCTCTCACTTCCTTAACCTTATCCAGCCTCCCTCTCTCTCTACCTCTCTAAACTTTATCTAGCCTCTCTCTCTCTCTCTCTCTCTGTATGTGTGTGTATATATATATATATATATATATATATATATATATATATATATATATATATATATATATATATATATATATATATATATATATATATACTTATCAATCTATGTCTGGCTATCTCTCTCACTTACTTACTATACACTCCCTACCACACACACACAATCTCTCTCTCTCTCTCTGTCTGTCTGTCTGTCTGTCTCTCTCTCTCTATCTCTCTCTCCTGAAGCCAGGCTGGTGTGTCCCCGAGGCTGTCTTAGTAATGGATGGCACTGTAGGTATTCCATTGCCTTGAAGATAAAAGATACAGAGAGAAGGTGTGAAAGAAAATGAACAGAATAGGAAAGAACTGAAATAAGAAAAGATATACAGAGAGGGAGTGAAAGAAAATGAACAGAATAGGAAAATAAATGAAATACGAAAAGATAAAATGTGAAGGTGTGGAATAAAAATGAACAAAACAGGAAAGAATTGTAAATGAGAAAACGAGTTGTAATAAGAACTGTAATAACAACAGGAGTTATAATTTAAAAGCAGATGCAAAACTCAAAGACATTTACATGTTTAAAAGTTATATTATTGTAGTGAAAGGGAATAGAATTATTAAAGATTTAAATCCTTAATATATTATGAGTGTGGAAGCATATAGAAAATAATGGCAAAAACATTATTATAAACGCTTCTAACGGGTCTTAGAAATAATGCAAAAAATAATATAGAAATAAAAATAAAGAGAATACTCGATAATTAAGGACCCTGTGATCGTGTATGATAATTGGAGGCTTCTGATTTCTCCTGACAAAGCCATGAAACAAGCTCCTTCTATGTATTTAATGTTTCGTGGCAATGTTTGAAGGTCTCGTTAATCTCCACATTTCTGGCTATATCACGTGGGTCCAATAATGCGAAGAAAACAAAGCGAGAAACAAGAATTATAGAAACAGTAAAAGCAAAAGAAGATGAAATACAAAGACGGAATAATAGAAAATATATGTATACTGCAATAGAAAATACAGATAAAAGCAAAGACGAAATAATAGAATATATACTGCACTAGGAAATACAGATAAATAAAAAAAAGGAATAATAAAGAATATACTGCAATAGAAAATACAGATAAATAAAAAAAAAAAGGAATAATAAAGAATATACTGCAATAGCTAATACAGATAAATGCAAAAACGGAATAATAGAAAAAATATATATACTGCAATAGGAAAGACGCCAGAGTGGGACAATGAAAAATGCTTCTTTTTCATGAACAAAAAAAAAAGATGACAATGAAGGAGAGGAAAAAGGATAGCATAGGAACAATGGAAACAAGTAATAAAAGAATCAACAACAACAACAACAACAACAACAGCGAGAATAGATTAAAAACAAATATAGAGACAAATATGGCAAGGAGAAAACAGTCAAGGTCAACAAGCTGATTTTTTTTTTTTTTTTTTTTTACAATTAATGTCTATTGCACTGGAGGTAAAAAAGTGAAAATAAAAAAAAGGTGCATTGTGTATTTTTTGTAGCGCTGTGTATAGCCATCTCTCACCCCGACTCTCTCTCTCTCTCCCTCTCTCTCTCTCTCTCTCTCTCACTCACTCTCTCTCACTCTCTCTCTCTCTCTCTCTTTCTCTCTCTCTCTCTCTCTCTCTCTAGGTATTCTCCATCGTTCTCTCTCTCTCTATCTCTGTCTATCTCTATATCTATATCTGTCTATCTCTATCTCTCTCTCTCTCTCTCTAGCTAATCTCCATCGTTCCTTCTCTCTCCCTCTACTTTCTTTCTCTCACCCCTATACTCTCTCTACTATTCTCCATGGTTCCTTCTCTCCCCATCTACATTCTCTCTCTCTCTACCTTACTCGCACATATTTTAAACCCACAGAAGGCAATGAAGACGAGGAGAAAAATGAATAATGAAAGAAAGAGTGGAGAAGGTGGAAGAAACAATTTGATAAAAAAAATAAAAATAGTGGAGGATGTAGAAGAATAAAATAAGGATTGCATAAGTAAAGTGTAGATGAAGGAGGCAACAGAGGATTTAGAAACACACACACACACACACACACACACACACACACACACACACACACACACACACACACACACACACACGAAGGCAGAGTCACCATGTAGCGTTACTATTATTAAACTTCATTGTGGGGTGGACGTAAGAATGTCTTTGATCCCAGACTCCTCACCGCTCCGTAAATATAGCGGCAGGCAGGCGGAAAGATGGAGGCAAAGAGGAGGAGGAGTAGGAGAAGGAGAAGGAGGAGGAGGAGGAGGAGGAGGAGGAGGAGGGGATAGTTGGTTGGTGAAAGAGGAGACCGTGAAGAAGGAAGGGAGGGAGGGAGGGGGAATGTAGGAGAGGTGGGGAGGAGGGAGGGGAATGAAGGAGAGGTGGATGGAAGTGATAAAATAGGAGAGGGAGTGAGAGGGGAGGAAAAAATACAAACGAATTACAAAATGAAGAACGATAAAAAGATGTGAAGATAATTACAAATATTAAGAAAACCAATGTTGTTTTGTCTCAATTTTTGTGAAATGAGATAAAGATATTCAGCAAAATGTTACATAAATGAAAATATATATAGACCAGAGATGGCAAGTGAAGTAAAACTGAGGAAAATGAGAAACAATATGCAAGAAAAATTACCAATGAAGACAGAAGATGAAGAAAAACGAAAAGACGAAGAAAAAAAAAAACAAGAGGAAAGGAGGATGGGAAGAAGGGAGGATGATTTAACCAGAGAGCCTGCCTTGCCTTGTGGTGGTGAGGGAAGGTGACACACAGAAGGTCAGAGGGACACAGAAAGGCAAATGAGACGAGCAGAAAAAGAAAAAAACATGAAAAGAAACGCTGAAGAAGTATGGCAAGGATCGTAGAAACAAGATGAAGAAATAGTGTAGAAATATGGATATAGAACACCTTGGGTACGGTATCCTGAAAGATGGGAGGAAATGGAGAACAACTTGGATAATGAGATCAAGCAAAGACTCTGTGATCATGATTGTATGGGAGTTGGAGGCTTCTGATTCCTCCTGACTATGCCACCAAACGAGCTTTTGTTATATAGGTGGTGTTTCGTGGCAATATTTGAGGGACTTATTTACCTCTAGTTTTATTTATTTACATCACAGGGGTCTTAGAGATAAAGAAAAAAAAATGTGTTTCTGAAATATGAAAATTATTAGAGAGAAGCAGGAAATACTGTAATAAAAATAACATTGAGGAAGTATATATAAAACGATAGAAATAATTATCATGTTTTATAGGTACAGTATATCAAGGACGAAAAGAAGTATTATTGATGTATATAATTATGGCATCAAAGATAAACGTGTGGAGGAAGGAAATACACAGAAGAAAAAAACCAGGCATCTGAAATAAAACAAAATAAGGACATACAGCAATACACACAGACGGAAGGTGGCAAGACGAGGGAGGCAGAGCAAGAGAAAGAAAGATAGATAGATAGATAGATAGATAGATAGATAGATAGATAAATAGATAGATAGATAGATAGATAGATAGATAGATAGATAGATAGATAGATAGATAGATAGATAGATAGATAGAGAGAGAGAGAGAGAAAGGATATATGTACAAATAGATAGAGAGAGTGAGAGAAAAAAAACAGGGCATGGATAAAAACAAGAGGACCAAGTCAGAGGATACAGAAAGTTTGCACAGAAGGGCTGAGGACTGACAAGGGCACAGCTGCTGACGGAGGAAGGAGAAAAAAGGAAGAGGAGAGTATGGAGAGAAAATGTGCAGAATAAAAGGACAATGTTGATACGACGATGGATGGGTGGGGGGACAGACAGACATAAAGGGACAGAATATACAGACAAACAAACAGACAGACAGACAGAGACAAACAAAAGACAGAGACAGAGAGACAGACAGACAGACAGACAGACAGACAGACAGACAGACAGACAGACAGACAGACAGACAGACAGACAGACAGACAGACACAGACAAACAGACAGAGAAGCAAACTTACAGACAGACATGCAGATAAAGGGGGGGGGGGGAGACGTGACTGTAGGCGATAGAAGAAGAAAAAATGGCTGAGAAAAAGAAAAGAAACTGAGAAGAACAAACAGAAAATGAGAACCCGAGAGAAACAAAGCAAAGGAAGCGAGTAGAAGGAAAGACAAAAAAAATGTAGGAGAAAGACGGGAGGTGAAGTGAGGGGAAAAAGGAGGAGAGTTCGTGAGGGGAAGAGCAGGAGGCAGAGGCAGAGAGAGAGAGAGAAAGAAGGAAAGAGGGAAAGAGAGAGAGAGATAGAGAGAGAGAAAGAGATAGAGAGAGAGAAGGAAAGCCGTCAAAGAAGAGAGAAAGCAAGGAAAGAGTGGAGAGAAGAATGGAGTAAGAGGAGGAAGAGTGATGACAGGTGAGGGTGGTGTGAGGACAGGTGGTGAGGACAGGTGGTGAGGACAGGTGGTGAGGACAGGTACAGTGAGGTAATGGGGAGGATATGTATGTAATGAGAAGAATAAATAGATGAACATTCATCAGTTATATTTCAAAATTCATACGTGGACATTTTTATATTTTTAATCATTCTGTCATGAATCTCTACAATGTGTCCAGTATTATTATACTTTTAATTAACTTTTTGTAAAATTTCTTAAAAGTCTGACAATTTAATCTTCATGTAAAAATACTAATGAAATGAATCATGTCCATTTTTATATAAACACATCTCTTCTAATTAACTATAAACCCAGATTTTCAAAGTCTTCATGACCACTTTGTTTATATAATAAGGTTTATCTGAGGAAAGGAGACCAGTGGCTGGTGAGGAGTGTACTTTAGTAACAACGTCCACATGAATCCCCGACACAGCCTCCAAGAAAGATGCTCCACTTCCTACAATATCCAGGCACCATCACCGGGTAATTGCTAACCGATACAATTCCCAATACTAACTTCTTGCCCTGGTCACTCCCGCTGGGCCTTTAGACACACGATACTAAGAAAGGGATGAGTATATTCCATTTACGTCCCACCAAGATTTCATGGTGGTGGTGGTGGAAGGGGTAAGGCGTCATCTGTAATGTTAGAAAGTATAGCAGCAGGAAGAGGATGGTGAAGTAATGCATTGTTAGAGTACAGGAGTAACATGAGTGAAGGCTAGGTTTGTCAAGGAGGGGTAAGAAGATGAGAAAAGTTAGGATACCGGGTGGAAGGGTATGGGGATGAGTGGGGGTTCGAGCCGAGTGAGGGGAGCTGAGGGAAGGAAGGGTACAGAGGTGAGGGGTGCGTGGAGTCTAGCGTATAGGGAGAGAGGTAGGGGAAGAGAAAATAGGGTAAAAGGAGAATGAGCAAGAGGGGAGTGTAGCCTGAGTTGAAGAGATGAGATAGGGAGGGTGGAATAGAGGCGAGATGAGACGAGGGGAACGTGAAAAGAAGGTGATGATGAAGTAGGTGAAAGGGGTGACAGGTGGGTGAGTGGGTGGGTGAATGGACGCCGAGGGATGAGGAGACATGTGAAGGGAGTAAACGAAGGCCAAGTAAGAGTCAGGTGAGGTCCAGGTGAGGGGACACAAGAGCAGGTAAAACTAGGTGAGGTGAGACGACAGCCAGGTGAGGTGAGACGAGACGAGAGCCATGCAAGGCGAAACGAGAGCCAGGTGAAGGCAGGTGAGAGCCAGGTGAGGGCAGATGAGAGCCAAGTGAGGCAGGTGAGAGCCAGGTGAGGCCAGATGAGGGGTCAAGCCTCTTACCAAGGAGGGAGGTAGACAGGGAAGTGACAGGTCGCTTCCCCTGATAAGAGAGACGCCGCTCCTTCCTCCTTGTCGGTGTGTGTGTGTGTGTGTGTGTGTGTGTGTGTGTGTGTGTGTGTGTTATGTACGTACGGTATATTCGTGTGCGTTTGTGTGTGGACGAGGTATAAGTTGCTAGTGTAGGCTAATGCAAGGTTTCATGGGGGGGTGAGTTAAGGTTGAAGGCTTGACACAACTATAAAGCCACTTGAGGAAAACTACACACATATATCTATCCGACTTGTAGGTGTATAGGTCAGGAAGGAGTTATGTGTGGTGTAGACTTTCTAGGGGACGGATCAGTAAACAATACTGGGCTGAGACTCTCTTAGGGAATATCAAGATAAAAGGAGAGAGTATAAAGTAACTCTTGTAAGGGTAAGTATATATATGGGAAGACGTGGATATAATTACGGTTTGGTATCGGTCAGGAAAAGATAATTAAGCAGTTAATTCTCGTTAGGACACAACTGAAAGGAATATACTAAAAAAAAGGGGGGGGGGGACTCATGTGGTAATTAATGTATTCTTCTCTCGAGTTGGTCAGGCCTGGACAAGTAAAAATAATCAGATCAGGTTTTGCCATGACATAGTCTACGAAGATATACCTGCAGGAACCACTCACTCACCCACTCACCCACTCACTCACTCACTCACTCACTCACCCACTCACTCACTCACTCACTCACTCACAGCCTGCCAGTGTTAGTTAATCACAACAACAACCACTACCACCACCACAAGGTTTCCAGTCTAGTAACGATGGCTCATGTTTTGGTGGACGGCTTCATTTTACCCGGAAGGTTTCTTGGCCACGTAGCCACGCAAACTTACTCAATATTTACTTCCTGCCGACAATATTCTGGACTCGGCGAAGTGCATTTGTTTCCCAGGCCTTGTATTTGGCCGCCCTGCAATATAAAGGGGGACCTGGGGGAGGGGGGTGGGGACGAGGAATGGTGGGGGCGGGGGGTACTTGTGGTGGTGGCCGAAGGTGAATATTCAGTAATGAGCTGAAACTTACCTCGCTGCCGAAGTTTCTCTAATGTTGTTAACATTCTTTTATGAGGCGGCCGCCGGGTGCTTAGGGCGACGTGTGTGTGTGTGTGTGTGTGTGTGTGTGTGTGTGTGTGTGTGTGTGTGTGTGTGTGTGTGTGTGTATTGTTTATGAAAGAGTGTGTATGTATGTGATTTCTTGTGTGTGTTTGTATATTTATTAAGCTTACATCCGGGAGGCTTCTGTTGTTGCTAATTAATTAAGTAACTCCTCCTCCTCCTTTCAAACACTTTCAACTCAACCATACTACTAAATGAATACCAACACAACTGTATGGGGTGACGGAGGCGTTGTGTCAGGGTGAGGGCAGGGAGGGACGGGGTGTACACGACAAGAAGCGGCTTATCAGAGAACTTATTAGGAAAGGTAGATAAAAAAGACGAGGAGGAGGAAGATTGAGAAGGAGGAGGGGGAAGAAGAGAGAAGAGGAGGAGGAGAAGTGAGGAGGAGGAGGAGGAAGATTGAGAAGGAGAAAAAAGATAGAAGAGGAGGAGGAGAAGAGAGAGAAGGAGAAGAATGAGAAGATAGAGGGAGGTGGAGGAAGAGTGAGCTAGGTTTCAGAGTGAGGTTAAAATTCATCATACAAAAAATAAAATAAACACAGGGACTGACAACTGATTGACGGGTTACTACACATCACAATCAAACAAACAAACAAACAAACAAACAAACAACAACGACAACAAAAACAACAACTACATCAACAGCAGCAATAACAACAATTAAATAAACAACTGAATGTGTGTACGTATAGCGAGCTCTTGGTAATTAATAAATCATAACTTCTAATGTACTGAGTTGTGTAAGTCAAATTCATTACTATTCAATATGATAATTTGAAATAGAGTTGTGTCATTGATAAGAGACTTTGTAGCATATACGCTTTTTTTTTTTGTGTACACCTAAAATACTTACTATGATTGTATTATAATTATTTCTCTCTCTCTTTCTCTCTCTTTTTTTTCCTCTCTCTCTCTCTCTCTCTCTCTCCCTCCTTTTTTTTTTTATCTCTCTCTCTCCCTCCTTTTCTCTCTCTCTCTCTCTCTCTCTCTCTCTCTCTCTCTCTCTCTCTCTCTCTCCCTTTTTTTCTCTATCTATCTCTCTCTCTCTCTCTCTCTCTCTCTCTGTATCAATTTATCACACAATACACGCCCACCCACTTCATTCCACTTTTTGCCATACTACTTCTTCCCTTCACTATCATCATCATCATCATCCATCATTCATCATTCATCATTCATCATTCATCATCATTCATCATCATTCATCATTCATCATCATCATCATCATCATCATTCATCTCATCATCGTTATCTTCACCTGTGCTCATTATGCTTCCCTTCCAATCTTCACTTTACGCCTCGTGTTGCGGGGGAATTATTCTTTCACTCCGTTATTTGATGGAAACACTGATTACGATTTCAGGTTTGGGCGCACATTTGCATACGCACACACACACACACACAAACAAACAAACACTTACTCACTCACATCTAGAAGAAATGTAAACGTTCACTAGTACTGTACACACACACACACACACACACACACAATCTCTCTCTCTCACACACACACACACACACACTCTCTCTCACACTCTCTCACACACACACACACACACACTTGCCATAACTGAATCAGTGTATCTTTAAAATGGAGGCTGGTTAGACAAGATAAAGCATATATTATTATTACGTACCGTAGTATCAGTTCCATTCCAACATACGAAACTTATACGTAAACCCTGCTACATTTTCCACAAGCTCTGCCAGGTCTGTTAAGGGAAGGATACAGTGTTGGTAAATCCGGAGCAAAATATTCCTCCAAACTATCCCAAACAACAGGCCACCATTATTTTTGTTCCTCTGGTTCTGTTTCCTGGCATACTTTGGAGGAATCAAGGCACTCCAATGTAACAAAAGTATACCATCCCCTTAAGGAACTCTGAGATGCATATAGTGAGGTGGATTAAATGTAGTCACCTCTTTTAACTACACTATTACTGTACCTAAAATATCACTAGGACTCGAAGATAATACTAGAACTCTTGTGTCAATATTATTAAGTTTGTAGAGGTCAGCAATTTTCTCTAAACCGGTATTTCTGTGCTTGAAAATAGCATGTTAGTGGAGGTGTATGTAGCATCATAAATATTACCCGTCATGTTAACATACGTGTAACATATCGTTCGGGTAATATAATAAATAAATAATTATGAGGCTGAGTTCACCACCAGACGTCTATCAGGTGTGAAGGGATTTTTTGTCCTTGACTGTACATATGACCAAGGGAATTAGGTTGAAATCCGATTACTACTCTTTACGCTGTAGGGGTGATAGGCTGTATGTATCAGTATTCACTCGTGTTAATGTTAAAATGAATTTGATTCGCGGCTTTAAAGGAAGATTCAATGGCCAATTATGTTATGATTGGAAACATACATGCATACAGTATGTATTTTGGGTTTGATTTCCTGCTGGCTCCCTCTGCAAAATGGTGGCTAAAGCATTGTTATAACCATCTGTGTTGTAATAATAATAATAATAATAATGATAATGATAATAATAATAATAATAATAATAATAATAATAATAATAATAATAATAATAATAACAATAATAATAACAATAATAATAATAATAACAATAATAATAACAATAATAATAATAATAATAATAATAATAATAATAATAATAATAATAATGGAAAGCGAGAGCAAGAAAGTAAGTGAAGGGAAGGAGAAGTAACGAGAGTGAGAAAGGAGAAATGGAAAGAGAAAATAAGGGAGAAAACAAAAGGAAGAGATGGAAGGAGAGGGAAAAGTGAAGGTAAAGTGGAAGGGGAGGGAGAAGTGGAGGTAAAGTGGAAGGGAGAGTGGGAGAGGAGGTAAAGTGGAAGGGAGAGTGGAAGAGGAGGTAAAGTGGAAGGGATGTAGGGAGAAGAGGAGGTAAAGTGGAAGGGATGGAGGGAGAAGTGGAGGTAAAGTGAAAGGGAGGGGTGAAGGTATTTTGGTCTTGAATCAGATAGTGGTATACTGGAGGCGGGGGAGGGAGGGAGGAAGCAGCAAAAGTGGAAGGCAGGAGACAGGTGGCACGATAGAGCAGGTGTGTGTGTGTGAGAGAGAGAGAGAGTGTGTGTGTGTGTGTTAGATGTGAAAGACGCCTGACAGGGATGAAGAGTGACTGTTGTGTGTAACGTGTGTGTAAGAGAGAGAGAGAGAGAGAGTGTGTGTGTGTGAAAGTGTGTGTGTGTGTGAGAGAGAGAGTGAGAGTGAAAGTGCGTGTGTGTGAGTGTGTGTGTGTGAGAGAGAGAGTGTGTGTCAGATGTTTCAGTCCAAGACAGGTGTATGGAAGGTAAGTAAAGACTGGTGACAGGTAGGTGACAGGTGTGTGACTGAAGAAAGGTGCACAGCGAGTTGTAACAGGTGAATGAGAGACGATAAGTGTGTGACATGTTACAGGTGTGTGTGTGTGTGTGTCAACAGGCATCGGGAATTGAAGAAACGAAAGAAATTTAAAAGAGAGGAGCGGACGAAAAAAAATTCAGTCGGGAGAAGAGAAAAAATAATTGAGGACAGATGGAGAGGGGAAACGTAAATAGAGAAGGAAGATAAAGAAATGACGAAGAGAAAGGAAAGGAACTGGAGGGAGAGAAGGAGAATTGGACAGAAGGAAGGGAGAGGAAGGCATAAGAGGGTGAATATAGGGAGAAAGAAAGACTGGGTAGGAATGAAATACTAAGGAGAGAGAGAGACAGGAAGTAGTGAAATGGGAGGGAGGAAGGGAGGAAAGTAAATGAGAGGGGTGGGGGAGAGGGAGAAGAATGAGTTGAAGTGGGGCGAGGGAGGGAAAAGTGAGGTGGAAAAGAAACAAAACTATGGAAGGTGAGTGAAACGAAATGAGAGAAAAAAAAGAGAAAGAGAGAGAGAGAGAGAAAGAGGAAAGGTGAAGTGTGTGAGTGAGAGAGAGAGTGGTGCGAGAAAGAGAAAGGTGAGAGAGGGAGGGAAGTACGGAGAATGATGAGAGAAAGAAGAAAAATTGGAAGGAAGTGAATGAGAGAGAGAGAAAGAGGAAGATGAGAGAGAGAGAAAGAGGAAGATGAGGGAGGGAGAAAGAGGAAGATGAGGGAGGGAGAAGAGAGAGAGAGAGGAAGGGAGTGAATGAAAGAGTGGTGAGAAGGAGGGAGGGAGAGAGGGATTGAATGAATGAGAAAGTGGTGAGAGAAAGAGGAAGGTGAAGGAGAGAGGGAGGGAAGGAGAGAGGGAGGAAGGGAGAGAGGGGAATGAATGAGGGAGAGAGGGAGGGAGGGAGGAGGAGAATGAATGAGAGAGTGGTGAGAGAAAGAGGAAGGTGAGGGAGGGAGGGAGGAAGGGAGAGAGGGAGAGTGAGTGTAGCCAGGGAGGTTATCCAGGAAACTATTAAAACACATTATGAAGCGTAACGCACAGCCACCACGCCGTTTTAACCCGGGGGTGGGGGTGGGGGGAGACTGGCCCCTCGACCCCCCTTAACAACCCTTCAACCCCCCTCTTAACAGCCCTTGGTCTTGGCCCCTTCTCTTCTCTACTTATTTCCTCCTCTCTTCTCTTCGCTTCGCTTCTCTTTTTTTACTCTATTTCAATTTTTCTCATATCGTCTCGCTGGCCATTTCTACTTTTCTCCTTCCTTCCTTTCTTTCTCTCTCTTCTCTCTCTTCTCTCTCTCTCTCTCTCTCTCTCTCTCTCTCTCTCTCTCTCTCTCTCTCTCTCTCTCTCTCCTTTCATCTCTGTTCTCTCTCTCGCTTTCTCTCGTTCCACACCGCTCACATTGTTTAAACCTAGTGTGTGTGTGTGTGTGTGTGTGTGTGTGTGAGGGGGGCGTGGGGCGAGGGAGGGAGGGAGAGGAAGAATATGACCCCTCACCTCGCCCCCTACCTTTACAGCCCTCAACAACACCCTCCCCCCCTTACATTAAACAACCTCTGGTGGTCTCTCTTCTTCTCCTCTCACCACTCCAGTCATCACCTACCCATGCTGTCCTTATTTTCTTTTAACCCCCCCTATCCCCCAAAGGTCTGTCATAATATCCCCCAACCCCCCCAAGGTCTGTCATAATATCCCCCTAACTCCCCCTATCCCCCTCTCCCATGGTCTGTCATAATATCTCCTAACCCCTCCTACCCCCATGGTCTGTCTCTTCCTTGATGGGTCGTTCTTCTGTCATCTTCTCCCTCTTTGCCATCCATCCTCGGCCCATATATGACCCTGTTCTGCTGCTCTCTTTCCAACCCTTATTACTTCCTCTCATTCTAGCAACTTCCCCTCCTCTTTCGATTCTAAGCTTTATTTTCCTGTTTTTCTTTTTTCCTATAGTTCCTTTTCACTTCATGTTGCTACTTTTAAACCCTTGTTCCATTCTCTGTTGCCATCTCTTACACTGTCTTCCAGCATTTCCTCCAGTTGGTTTCCAGTCCTTCCTTATCTTCCTCCACTAACTGAAACCCTTGCCACTCCTATAAGCTCTATCCAAACCTTTGCCCTGCCTTACACGTCCTCCATTTTGTCTCGGGCCAGCCAGCGTTGACCTCATCCTACCTCTCCACTCATCCTTCTACCTCACAGTCACCTTCCTGCCTGTAGCCCCTTACAAAACATTCATTCCTCATTCTATCCTATATACAACCCCATTTCTCCTTCGTGTGTAGCCCCTTCCAATATTCATCCCTGCCTCTCTCCCTTACAACATTCATCCCTGCCTCTCTCCCTTACACCATTCATTCCTCCCTCTCTCCCTTACAACATTCATCCCTCCCTCTCTCCCTTACAACATTCATCCCTTCCTCTCTCCCTTACAACATTCATCCCTTCCTCTCTCCCTTACAACATTCATCCCTTCCTCTCTCCCTTACAACATTCATTCCTACCTCCCTCCTATGTACAACCCCATTTTATCTCCTTCCCTTCCACTGATCTTCACCACTTCATTTTTTCCACTTCTGTTGGCCCTTATTCCCTCTTCCTAAAGGTTCTCATTCTTCATGCTCTTCTCCTCATGCAGCCACATTTCTCATTTTTTCTTTTTGTCTCCTTGCAGGGGTCATTCTTTCCCTTCATCCAGCCTCATTCCATTTCTCTGTCTCTTTTCCAACTCTGATTCTTTGTCCTCTTCTACCCCTTATTCTCATTCCATTCTTCTCTCCAAATTATTATTCTCTTCTTCTACCTCTACTTAAGGTTACTTGTTTCTTAAGTCCCTACCTCTACCTCTCTCTCTCTCTCTCTCTCTCACACTCACACTCTCACTCTCAATCTCACTCTCTCACTCACTCACTCACACTTTCACTCTCTCTCTCTGTGTTACTCCTCCCCACCCACCACCACCACTATACCTCTCATTGTCTCACCACCACCACCACCTCAGCTCCTACTCTTCCTGTATACTCTTTCTTTCTCCTTACCTTCCCATCTCCCACCTGCCTCTTCCGCACACCCTGGTTTAATCCCTCCCTTGTTCCTTCCCTTCCTTTACTACCCACAACAGTCTCCCAACCATCACACCGCTCCTTCCCTCTCGCGATTCCTTGTCTTCCCTTTAGTTCCCCTTCTCTTGTCTTCTGTTGTTGTTTTTACTTTTCTCTACAGTTTTCTCGCCTATTGTTATTCTCTGCTTCCTTCTCACTGCATTTTTTTTTTTTTTTGCTTCCTGGTTCTACTTACATACTCTCTCTCACTCTGTCTCAAATTCTCTTTCTCTTTCTCATTCTCTCTCTCTCTCTTTATGTCTTTCTCCTATTTTACCATTGTCCACTACGATTATCCATTTTGACTTTTTTTTTCTCGTTTCTCTAACTCTCTTGCTTCATTTGCAGTTACATTTACTTTATTTTCTTTGTCTGTGTCCCCTGCCTTCTTTTTCCTGCAACTCCTAGCTCCTCTCTGCATTTCCTCCTTCCTTTTCCTCTTTCAATCTCTTTCCTCTGTCCCTAACTTCACTTTAACCACCACCAGCATCCTCTTCTCACTCCCTCTACTTCCTATATACCTTCCATTTTCTCCCTCCTTCCATGAATTGAATCTCGTTCTCTTATTCCTTCCTCTTCTCTTCACTTCTTCCTCCTCTCTTCACTTCTTCCTTCTCTCTTCACTTCTTCCTTCTTTCTACCCTTTCTCCTCTATTCACTTCCTCCTCTCTTCACTCCATTCTCTCTTCACTTCCTCCTCCCTTCACTTCCACCTCTCTTCACTTCCTCCTCTCTTCACTTCCTCCTCTCTCCCCTCTCCCCTCTCTTCACTTCCTCCTCTTCTTTTACACACTCTGACCCTCTTCCCTTTCTCCCGTCTTCCATACGGCTGGATTCTCCTCCTTTCCTTACAACTTCCCTTCTTACCATTCTTCCCTCTTTCCCTTTCCTTAATGCCTCTCTTTTAACACGACCCTCCCTGCTCTCTCTCTCTCTCTCTCTCTCTCTCTCTCTCTCTCTCTCTCTCTCTCTCTCTCTCTCTCTCATTCTAATATTACTAACCAACATCCCTTCCATTATCCTCTCCAGTTGTGGGTAAAATTTTCTTAACATTCAGAAACTTATAAACCATCAATGAAAATGTCCTAAAAATGTAACGACAGAGAGGACTGGAATTCACAAAATATAATACACGAACACAACAATTTACACACAAAAACCAATTCACTTTAAATATATCAAAGTGAAGGAGAAAGACAAAACAGGTATCGCGGCTGTAAATAAAATATCTCATGTTACAGTGGCCAGGCAAACTCCTCGAAGAAAAGATTATAAACAGAATCTTTGGGGTGATGATTCTGAACAAAATACCAAGGTGTGTTTTTTTTACATATGCCTAAACACGCATATACAAACATAATACATACACAAATGCACAGACATACACAGGCATACAGACATACACAAACACACAGACAAATTTTTTTTTTATGCAAACACGCAGACACACACAAACACACAGATATATACAAACACATATACATACACAAACACACACACACACAAACACACAGATATACACAAACACATAGACACAGATATATACAGACACACGCACATACACACCCTCACACCTAAACACTGACACACACGCACACACACACACGCAACGTCTAAAAAATGCCGCTTAATTTATTATGTGAGGGGAACTGCGAGTGTGGGCGAAGCGGCCTGAATTAGGGAGAGGGAATAATGGAGTGTGTGTGTGTGTGTGTGTGTGTGTGTGTATGTGTGTGTGTGTGTGTGTGTTACTATATGCGTGCGAGTGCGTGTGTACTTGTGTGCTATTGTATGAGACAGAGTGAGAATGTGAGTGAAGCAAAAATTTGAGTGACACACACATACACATACACATACACATACACACACACACACATTTCCATCTAAACTCGATGATACTCAAATATGACACAAAGCTCAATTTACAGTAATTTTTCAAAGTGACAAAATCCTCACACACGAAATACAGACACACAGACAGACAGACAGACAGAGATAAATAGATATAGATGGACAATAATAACAACAGATTGGTTCAGTAAATAAATAGAATGACTAAGAAAACACGTATCGGAGAGAGAGAGAGAGAGAGAGAGAGTATAATCAATGCCCTGTGGTCTTACATGTGTTCTAAAATGAAAAATAAATAAATATAAGAAATAAAATACTGGAAGATAACAAAGTTGATACAGCTGTTGCTTCATCACGTCAAAGAGGAATGTGAGGTTTACTCCATGTCAAGTATTTGAGAAGTCTACAGTTATCAGGGCCAGCCAAGCCTTCAGACCTTGACTTCCACTGAGGGGGTACAGAAACTTTGGTGCGTGGCTGTACAAGGAATGACTAAAATCGTGAATAGACCGATAGTGAAAACATAATTATGATAAATGACGACATTTTGGCATTTGGTATGTAACTGTGGCATGCGTTTCAGTGGTTCGTTGTTTGCTAATATATTTCGGACAGGAGGATGACACGACTCTTATCTCTCTTTGTACAGCCATGGCTGATAGAGATGGACCAGGGTCCAAGGAGTGTTGGAGAGCAACTTGAACACAGTTCGAACAAGTGAATTTTCTAAACCATTCTCAACGTTGAGAGAGGTTTAGAAGATTCACTTTTTCGAACTCTGTTCAGTTGCTCTCCAACACTCCTTGGACCCTGGTCCATCTCTATCAGCCATGGCTGTACTATACAATACATTACTGGACTTTACGCTTTGATGGAACTAAACGCATTGACCGAAAATAGTGACCAAGGAACTCAGAATAATACTTTATTGACGGGCAATCTTTGTCCATTAATCTAATATTCTGAAAACAAAGTAGGTTGTGTTCGTACGAATTAGAGGCTACGGCTTCCTCTATAATTTACTCCAACAAAGACAAAAATATATAAACCTGATTATGATGGGAGAACAGGAAACAGGCGTTTGTCTTGGGAAGGACCATCACACCAACACCAACACCAGTTACACCACAGTGACCACACCGGTGAACATTAAACTGGTCTGCCACAAAGTCCACCTTCACTATTCCATGAGAGACGACAACAGTCACACCACCATGACTGTTCTGATGACAATGGCGACTAGAAGTTTAGTTAGCCGGCTCCTTCCTGGCTCCGATTAAGGGCCGGAACAAGAATTAGAAGCAGCTCATGCTTTGAATAGGAGGACTGGTTACTGCTTCGAATCATCTTGCTATTCATTTGTCAGAGTTTCCCTTCGTGTGTTAAGGTCTACCTAGACTATCAATCATGCTGGCATAAACTGGGTGGTTGTTCAGGCATAACCGTCATGTGTGTGTGTGATTGATGGCTTGTGCAATTGGCTGTACCATATCCAACAAGCTTTTCGTCAATCACACGCTTAATTGTACAGTGATGCATGATAATGTGTGCTGACTGCTTTGTCTTCCTGCTAGCGTGGATACAAATTTAAATGATTGCACAGTCATCTAGTTTGCGCAGGCATGAATGATAGTCTATGAAGGCCTTAAGAATAAATAAATTAAAAATGATTGTGGTGGTGAAGAGGAAGGTGGTTTAGGGAGAAGGGGAAGGATCATCACAGCACCCAAAAGTATCTTGGACATAATATATACAGTACATATCCTGAAAGGGTACAACGACTTTGACTTGGCCTAATCTTAAAATAATAGTTCCCTTGAAGCACTTTTAACACAAGTAAGGCAAAGCAAGCAAAGATAACTGATCAAGCAATATGGGGGTTAATATACGATGTGTGGAGTTCCTGGAGAGGTAAAGAAAATACCGTACACAACTTCACTCTATATATGTGTTAATTAAGACAATTTAGAAGTGAGCTGTAGAGACACGGCAGAGTACATTATATAAAAAACAAAACAAAAAAACAATGAACACAGAAACTACTACGAAAGAAAAAGTCCCAAGACGTATATAGGGTGAAGGGTGAAGTGAGGGAGACAGTGGAACGAAAAAGAGCAAGCGAAATGATAATAACAGGGAGAGAGAGAGAGGAAATAGATGATGGAAGACGACGGGAATGAAGAAAAAAAGGCAGGAGATAGTAAGCTAACAAGATAGATGAATAGACAGCTTGATAGGCAGATAAAATTAAAGAAAAATAAATGCAGAACGAAAACCAGAAAAAAACATATTAAAGCCTGGTGTAGCTAAGAGAGAAGAAGAAAGAAAGAAAGGAAGGAGGGAGGGAGAGAGAGAAAGAGGCCTAAGAGGAGATGAAGAGGCTGAGCAAATAAAGACAAGAGAAGAGGCAGGGGTGAGTGGGGGTGAGAGGGGGCAACAGTCATGGAGTAGCTGAACAGAGGCTGGGGTGGGGGTGAGGGTGAAGTGAGGGATGGGGTGAGTGAGGGGGGATGTGGGTGAGGATGGGATGTGGGCAAAGTGAGGGATGATAGTGGGGTGAGGGTGGGGTTGGGTGTGGGCAAAGAGATAGATAGATAGATAGATAGATAGATAGATAGATAGATAGATAGATAGATAGAGAGAGAGAGAGAGAGAGAGAGAGAGAGAGAGAGAGAGAGAGAGAGAGAGAGAGAAATAAAGAGAGGAAAGTGAGAGAGCTTTACCTGGTGCCACGGATCTCTTACTCATAAATTCATTGCCCTGGCACCTGTTCATTAGACTGATGTGGCCAGGTGTGTGTGTGTGTGTGTGTGTGTGTGTGTGAGAGAGAGAGAGAGAGAGAGAGAGAGAGAGAGAGAGAGAGATAAATAGATAATAGAGAGAGAGAGAGAGAGAGAGAGAGAGAGAGAGATAAATAGATAATAGAGAGAGAGAGTTACATAGAGTTACATAGAATCGCAGACCACAACAGACCTTACGGTCCACACGGGGTGATCTGATTAGAAGGTTACTGGTAGAGAATGAATATCTCCCCAGTGATAGTCGTAGGTAAGGATAGCAAAGTAGAAGGCTCTCTCCCCACCCTCCAATCCCTCCGGCCTGAGCCGTACTGGAAATAAAGTTAGGAGTCAGAACCTTGTGGAGTTGGTAGAGAAAACTCCACAAGGAAATTTTATAGGAAAGATAGAAAGTAGTTGAAATTTGGCTAACTTGCCACCTGTAATGGGCAAAAAATTATTCATTAGTAAACATCGAAAGACGGGGATTAGATGCAAGGTGTTTATCAAGGCGACGTTTGAAGCTATCTACTGTGTTACATTCTATTACGTTACGGGGAAGCCCATTCCATAAGTTGACGACTCGGTTAAAAAAGAAATTCTTGGATTCGTGTGAGTTAAAAGATTTACCTATGATTTTACAGCCATTACCTCTCGTGTAGTTTGATTGATCGATATTGAAATATTTGTTGCAGTCCATATTGTCGATGCCTTTGATTATTTTGAATACCTGGATTAAGTCGCCTCTCAATCTACGTTGTGCTAATGGGAATAGATTCAATTTATTTAGCCGCTCTTCATACGTTTTGTTTCGTAGACATGGTATCATTTTAGTAACTCTACGTTGGACTCGTTCCAATTTTACTATATCTTTCTGGTAGTACGGGCACCAGGCTTGGACACAATATTCCATAAGGGGACGGACCAAGGAATTATACAAAGTGAGGATTGTATCTTTAGACTTATACTCGAATGCTCTGCCAATAAAGCCGATAGTTTTATTTGCTTTCTTAATTACTTCCGTAC